>JACJUY010006174.1:19763-43543 GCA_014220935.1 Platorchestia sp. MABIK | reverse complement strand
GAAATGAAGCGTGATGGTGAAGCTTGGAAATGAAGCGTGATGGTGAAGCTTGGAAATGAAGCGTGATGGTGAAGCTTGGAAATGAAGCGTGATGGTGAAGCTTGGAAATGAAGCGTGATGGTGAAGCTTGGAAGTGAAGCGTGATGGTGAAACAAGGAAATGAAGAGTGATGGTGAAACAAGGAAATGAAGCCAAAATATATAAGTTTAGCTAAAGTTTCGCTCAGATGAGTCACACACACGCGACATGAACGACGTGGCCAACATTCATGAGTAAGTTTGACCTCCCTGGTCCCGTAATACATTCACGCAGCACTCATACAACAGCAACTGTGTTATAGAGCTGCAGTGTTCAGTGGCCAGTAGGAAGTGTTCAGTGGTCAGTGTTTAATGGTCAGTGTTCAATGGTCAGTGTTCAATGGTCAGTGTTCAGGGGTCAGTGTTCAATGGTCAGTGTTCAGGGGTCAGTGTTCAGGGGTCAGTGTTCAATGGTCAGTGTTCAATGGTCAGTGTTCAATGGTCAGTGTTCAGGGGTCAGTGTTCAATGGTCAGTGTTCAATGGTCAGTGTTCAGTGGTCAGTGTTCAGGGGTCAGTGTTCAATGGTCAGTGTTCAATGGTCAGTGTTCAATGGTCAGTGTTCAATGGTCAGTGTACAATGGTCAACAGGAAGCCAGCACACGTACGAGAGCAGCTCAAAGGAAAGTGAAACGTACGTTCTATTTTCCGTAGATTTGCAGTCGATTGGAATTGCCTGAATTTTAGATTTGGCACATCAATTATGCACGAGATCTGCAGGAATTACTTGAGATTATATGAATTTGAGCTTTTAATGGGTGTTGGTTGAGAAGTAATTTTGCTGTTTATGATTCAGATGCATTTTAGGTTATATTTGAGGTACATGAATAGGAAGAAAACGATGTTTTCAATAGTGTAGCCACGCCGTTTAAATTTACAGGATTTTTAAGTCATAGCTTTACCTCATTATTTTAACTTATCAAAAATGTGTATAGTTTAAATGCACTCTTTTCCTCTATTGACTCTTTGATTTTGTTGTAGGACGTCGAATTGGATTTTAATCAATGTTTTAGAATTGTTATGTAAGGCAACAGAATGGATTTTAATTAATGAGTAGGAATTGTAATGAAAACCAAACAAATTCATAATGTAGTGATCAGGTGTTCAGTGTACAGAGCGGACGCACCAAGCAAACAAGCGAACAAGCAATGAAAAAGCAATCATGCAAACAGGCAAATAAGAAAAAAAGCAAACGAGAAAAAAACGAAACATGAAAAAAACAATCACGCAAACAAGCAAACAAGAAAAGAAGCAAACAAGCAAACCATCACGCAAGCAAACAAGCAAATATTGAACTATGGAATATTGGTTATGCAGGATGAGCTCTAAAACGTTTTTATAAATTATATTAGATTATTAATATATTAAAAATAATAATATTAATGTATTACATCAATATTAAACAATATAATATTTTAAAATAATTGATAGTTTAATATTAATGTAATACATTAATATTAAACTATAAATTCTTTTAAAATTGTATTAAATACTTCATGAAATTATATGTTACATTAATAATATTAATATAAAATCTTAATTTTAAATTATAAATTATTTTAAAATTATATTAAATACTTCACGGAATTATTTCCGTGCGGTGCCCACGGTCGGAAGAAAAATAGCACCAGTGGTACACTTGCAATCATCATCATTAATATTGTCATCATCAGGGATGCACTTCCAGTCACCATAAATGATAGGAAAGAGGAACGTGTGACTGATAAATTGTCAACCATCATCACTATTATTTAATTTCAGAGATCCACTTTTGGGGGCTCTTGTTATACTTGGGAATCATGGCCCTATTTTTTGTGAAAATCATGACCATGGAAATCATAACCACAATTAAATATGGAAATCATGACCACAATTATATATGGAAATCATTGCCCTAATTATATATGGAAATCCTGGCCCTGTATACACGGAAATCATCACCCACGCCTAGTTCAGGCCACACGTCACAGCCCTGACGTCGACCCCGTCAGTTTTCATTAAAAAATTACATTTTTCATGGACGGCGCCGCTCCGTGTGGCGTTCTGGGCAGAATTTGCAGCTGTCGATGGCAGTTAAATCCGCACCGCGTCTGCGGAGGGCAGCTGTGTAACCATGAACTCCACCATCATTTATTTATACCTATTTCATTTTTAAATTGAATGTGGCAAAAAATGCAGCGTCATTTATTGACGGCATCTAAATAGAACATTGCAAAAAAGTTGAGGGGATTTTAATCATTACAATGATGGTAAATTTGAGGGAAAATTTGGATAGCCAGCGATATATACTGTACGTCAATTGTGTTTCATTTTTTTTCTAAATACATCGTATTCTGAAACATAGTATTAAGATAGATAGTATTTTTTTAGTACATACATTGTATTTTGATAGGAAATATTGAGACGAATTGTTTTTTTATTGTAGATACACTCGAATTTGTACATTGTGTCCATGATGTGGAGATGCATCGTACTTACATATATTACATATACATGTACATACACATTACATAAACATGTACTTGTATCTATTACATACCCATGTACTTACACACATTACATATACATGTACTAACATATCTTACATATACATGTACTTACACACATTACATGTACTTACATATATTACATATACATGTACTTACATATATTACATATACATATACCAACATACATTACATATACATGTATTTACGTATACATTGTGTTTTATACGTCGTATTAAGATACATTGCATTTTTGATACATTGTATTTGTATTCCAGATATATGGTATTTTTATACAACATATTTTCACAATAAAAATAATGTCTTTTTTACTTGAGAATATATTGTACTTCGTTCATTGTATTTTACCTGTGTTAAGCTTTTTCATTGAAGTTGATTGTTTTCTAATGGCAACAGTCTTTTCAACTAGAATATAAGATAATTAAATTTTCTTGCTTTTCAGAATTTTTTTTATTCGTCAAAAAAGTTTTAGAGTGATTACAGAAGTGCGATTAACATTTATGAGCTGTTTCAACCTTCGAGAAGTATTCTTGCCACTTGAGAGCTTCGTATAATGCAAGGAAGTATTGCCACCAATCGAGAACTATGATGGCCATTCGAAGAGCATTCCACCATTCAAGAGATAAAGAGGAAAACCAACGGGGCTAAGAATATCATGATAAAGAACAAACGTTTTGGATTAAGAAAATCCATCCTCATTGTTCTGAAAAACAAAAAATCGAAGTATTAAAACATTGTACTTATAAATCTTCTGAATAAACCGGATGTAAGACAATGAAATTAAAAAGGCAGGATAAGCAAAACTATACAAAATATCAACAAACAATGGTGAGTTTCACCGCCGTATCACATTCATTTATTGACGGACGGTTTTTTAAAACGTTTATCGACTCTAAAATGTGGAGATCGGACAAATTTGATGTTGAATTCAAAATTTTAAAATTTGTGTTTTTAAAACCATGATCTTTCTTTAAACAGTGTTCTCTTATAGATGAGTTGGATGGTTTGGTCAGGTTACAGCCGGGGCGAAAGGAGACTCCCCTGTGTTGTGCACACCTCACTAGCAATTGGAGCCCAGTGCTATCAATGATGTGATGTTGCGCACCTCAGTTGTATATCAATATACGTGTGACCGCTGCGAGCGCCCTTACATTGGTAGCACTGGGCTCCAATTGCTAGTGAGGTGTGCACAACACAGGGGAGTCTCCTTTCGCCCCGGCTGTAACCTGACCAAACCATCCAACTCATCTATAAGAGAACACTGTTTAAAGAAAGATCATGTTTTTAAAAACACAAATTTTAAATTTTTGAATTCAACATCAAATTTGTCCGATCTCCACATTTTAGAGTCGATAAACATTTTAAAAAACCGTCCGTCAATAAATGAATGTGATACGGCGGTGAAACTCACCATTGTTTGTTGATATTTTGTATAGTTTTGCTTATCCTGCCTTTTTAATTTCATTGTCTTACATCCGGTTTATTCAAAAGATTTATAGTTACAATGTTTTAATACTTCTATTCATTGTTTTTCAGAACACTGAAGATGGATTTCTATAATCCGAAACGTTTGTTTTTATCATGAAATTCTTAGTCACGTTGGTTTTCCTTTTTATCCTAAAAGTGAGATTTGCTAGAAATCAATCTATTTCATTCACTATTACAGAGATATTAGTGCAGTTTAAGATAAATAATTGTCATTTGATGAGGATCAGTGACAGTCAGAAATTATTGTTTCTATTAATGTAGTATTATTGACATCAATGATATATCATTGTCATTCGAAAATCATTCCGCAATTTTAAAAATGTTATTGCCATTTAAAGAGTATTTCACCATTATAGACATACTATTTAAAGATTATTCAAAAGTAAGTGAAACACATTACCAATAAAGATGTATAATTACTTTTCAAGAAACATCTTCACCATTAAGAAAAACGTAACCGTCCAAAATATATTTTACCAAATTTTACCATGCAAGATGCAAATATTTTACCATTCATAAAATATGTGACCATTCAAGAAGTAAAATCACTCTTAAGGAGCAGCCTCACCATTAAGAAAAAAACTTATAACCATCTAAAAAATATTTTACCATTCAGAAAATATTTGACCATTCAAGATGTAAATATTTTTCCATTCAAGAAGCATAATTACCCTTAAGAAGCAGCCTCACCATCAAGAAAAGAAGCCATTACCATCGGACAAAAAGCAAGTGCAGGCGGGCGGCGAGCGTGGGACGCGTTACGACGTGTTTCAGACAAGTTTGGCGCGGCTAATGAAGAAATGTGGACCAACTTCGACCACCGAGAATTTTTCATAAGATTTGGAGGCATGCAAACTCCCCTGGTGGGGGAACTGGGGGAGTGGTGGTGGGGGAGCTGAGAGGGGAGGGGAGTTGTGGGGGAGAGGTGACAGGGGAGCAATGAGTGGTGGTAGGGGAGCTGGGGGAATGGTGGTAGGGGAGAATGGGAAGTGATGGTGGGGAAGCTGAGGGAGTGATAGTGTGGGAGCAGGGAAAGTTCAGGTGGAGAACAACAGAAATTTAACAAAAGCACTCATGGAGGACAATAACATACCCTTCAGGTAACAATATGAGCTTGTTTCACTGTAACAATATACGAGTATTGAGCCTGTTTCACTGTGACAAAATAGTGAGCCAGTTTCAGTGTAACAATGTAGTGAGTCTGTTTCACTGTAACAATATAGTGAGCCTGTTTTACTGTAATTCTCCTTCCCGCTGACACAAACTTCAAACCTGCGACGAAATTGCTGGCATTGAAAGAAAGAAAGAAAAAAAAACTGTTATTTCCATAAAAGTTGATGTATGAAATGTATTACAACACATTGGATTTTAAAAATTTCTTAGCAAAGGTGATAGTTTCTCTATCGCATCAAATTACAATGTAATAAAACCGTTCCTCTATCGCTTCGAGAACTTTAAACTCTATAAAGGCGCTACACCTTATGGTCTATCGGGTTGAGATCCGGCGCGTGCACCGGCCAATCCGTTGATGTGACGAAACCCGGCAAGTTGGCCTAGCACCAATTATCTTTGCCGGGTAGGCCGGTGTTGCTTCTTGCTGAAACATTGGTTATGTATCGCCCAAATGCTGCCTTGAATGTACATATAATCAACTGTGAATTTTTTCTCGTCATCGTGTAAATGTATAATCAAGTATGAGTTATTTGTTTTCATCGTGTATGTGTGTAATCAAGAATGAGTTTTTTCTGGCCACTCTGTATATGTATCACCAAATACGCTGTATTTCTCATAACCCTGTATAGGCGAAATTTAAACTCATTTACAATGTTTCCTTTGTGATTTTTTCATATTTTGAGTACCCTTTTAGCATTAGATATGAGGCAGTGAGTGAGCGTGTTGTGGGGGTGAAAGAGTGAATGAATTGCGTTCAAATACATATATTCATTTTCACCAAAGCGGCCATTGATGAATGATCTTAAAATGCATGTAAAACGCACTGTGTTATGTTGTTGTTGTTGTGTTGTTCATGACATCGTACATGTACAACCAAGTTCAGCTTGAAAAATGCTTGAGTGTATAAAAACTCTAATTTGAATTTAAATCATGTGTCTGTAGAATTTATACAATGTGTGTGTAGAATTTATACATTGTGTGTGTAGAATTTATATAATGTGTGTGTAGAATTTATACATTGTGTGTGTAGAATTTATACATTGTGTGTGTAGAATTTATACAATGTGTATGTAGAATTTATACAATGTGTGTGTAGAATTTATACATTGTGTATGTAGAATTTCACCAGACCGCAACCACACATTGAAACAAACATGCGACCAGAATTTCATTGGCGCAGTCCGAATGCAAAGCAGGCGATGATAAAACGGGGTTTCCCCGTGTACCAAAGCTGCAATCTTATTCATGCTCCTGCAATCCCCACAATCATCCTTCTGCAATCTCAGGCCCGTAACAATATAATTTGAAGCCCTTCCATCCTATCTCCAGCTTTCTCGGCTCTTCCTAGCCCCATTCCAAGGCTATTCCCGGTCCATTCCAGCCCCATTCCAGCCTCATTCCAGGCCCATTCCCGGGGCGTTTACGCCGCCATCTCGTCCCCATTTTACGAGACTCCCTAAGCCGACGCTCGGTTATTTGCTTTTTAGCGCCTGCGAACTTTGGCGGCTGACACGCGGGGAGCATTTCCCGTGGAGTTTTGGGGACCGGCGCTGAGTGCAGAGTGCGGCGCGCCAGCCCGTAGACTTCCGTGATGGAGCGCTGACTTTAAAATGCAGCGCTCGAGCTTGTGGAGACTGAGAGGCAGCTTTAAAATCAGGGCCTTTGGTGGCAGGGATATCCTGAGGAGTTTACCTGGATAGTCTGAGGAGTTAACTTGGATATTCTGACCAGTTTACTTGGATATTCTGACGAGTTTACTTGGATATTCTGAGGAGTTTACTTGGATATTCTGACCAGTTTACTTGGATATTCTGACGAGTTTACTTGGATATTCTGAGGAGTTTACCTGGATAGTCTGAGGAGTTTACCTGGACATTCTGAGGAGTTTTCCATGATATTCTGAAGAGTTATTCGGAACATATTCAGGAGTTTTCTGGTATATCTGAGACTGGGAATGGGAATGGGAATCGGAATAAAGCAGAATTGAGTGGTAGCTATTCACAGCACAGAAATTGGAAAGACCTAAATAGATTAAAAAATTTATTAATGGTATTAATAAACATTCATTTGATGAACATTCATTAACTCACTGAAATTTGAAATCCATTTACTCATTTTACCTTGCATTTGCTTGGAAATAAACTAACACTGAAGCATGCGAGATTTTGAAGCTGATATGTTGAATATAGAAATGATCGCTGAAAACAATTACATCTTGAAATGAATATATACCTTGATAAATGATACCCATGGACTAAATATACTACACTGGTAGTCTTGGGTACATATGACATTATTACTTATCCAACGCACGGTGGGTGCAGTGTGATACAATGAACTCTGAAATTTCATTGTCACAACGGTGAGTACAAAGAACTGTTGAATTTCACCTGTATACTGTAGGTGTACTACAATGAAATGCTGAATTTCTAACACCCACAGTAAACACAATGAAGTTTTAAATTTCATCTGCATACTGTAAGTTGAACGTATCTAGTTTTATGGGAAAGAAAGTTTTTTTTTTCTTTCTTCCTGTTTTCTTTATTTCTTTAATCCTTCATGGAGTGGGCATGAAGAGCTGGAGACTGCGTCGTGTGACGAAAGCGCTACATTTGTGTTGTTATAAAATCGAGAATAACTAATTAGGAGAAAGTACGCAGAACTACAGGTGAGGAATGGTCACGTACTAGTGAGTCATATCTTCATTACGAAATTGGAATTCTACAACGTATGAAATATTTTTGCAAAATAGTATTTTAACAAAAAATGGTATTTAATCCATTTGGAAAAAGGATGCAATCTGAGAAACGAAGCACTTAGCTACAACCAACTGGTGACGCAATCTGCAATCTGTTGATGACATTCAAGCCGCAATCCGTTCAAACCAATCTCGGTGCAATCCGTCGATTACTATCACCGTGTAATTTGTTGTTGAAGTTTCACGCTGCAATCTGCTGAGAACAATCCTACTCCAATCCGTTATCTGCATTTACTCCGTTATTGACATGGCATTTACTCCGTTATTGACATGGCATTTACTCCGTTATTGACATGGCATTTACTCCGTTATTGACATGGCATTTACTCCGTTAATGACATGGCATTTACTCCGTTATTGACATGGCATTTACTCCGTTATTGACATGGCATTTACTCCGTTATTGACATGGCATTTACTCCGTTATTGACATGGCATTTACTCCATTATTGACATGGCATTTACTCCGTTATTGACATGGCATTTACTCCGTTATTGACATGGCATTTACTCCGTTATTGACATGGCATTTACTCCGTTATTGACATGGCATTTACTCCGTTATTGACATGGCATTTACACCGTTATTGACATGGCATTTACACCGTTATTGACATGGCATTTACTCCATTATTGACATGGCATTTACTCCGTTAGCACGTACGTTAATGACAATGGCTGTGCAATCACTTGTCAATCATTTTCTTAGCGGTGTATGGCAATCACTTAAAGCTTTTCAGGCTATCACTTGCATCAGTTATCAATCGCCCATCAATCAGTTAGCAATCGCCCATCAATCAGTTAGCAATCACCCATCAATCAGTTAGCAATCACCCATCAATCAGTTAGCAATCACCCATCAATCAGTTAGCAATCGCCCATCAATCAATTAGCAATCGCCCATCAATCAGTTAGCAATCGCCCATCAATCAGTTAGCAATCGCCCATCAATCAATTAGCAATCGCCCATCAATCAGTTAGCAATCGCCCATCAATCAGTTAGCAATCACCCATCAATCAGTTAGCAATCGCCCATCAATCAGTTAGCAATCGCCCATCAATCAGCAATCACCCATCAATCAGTCCATGCAAGAAATGAAGACATTTTGGAGATTATTCTACTTGTTGAGCAATTTTTTCATTTGAAGTCCGGTATTGCTGTGTGTTCTGATGATATGTTGGACTTGTCAGCACAGACAACACAGAGCAACAACACAAACAACACAAACAACAACACCAACAACACCACAAACAACACCAGCAACACCGCATAAAACACAAACAACACCAACAACAACACAAACAACACCAGCAACAACGCGTACAACACAAACAACACCAACAAAAACACAAACAACACCAGCAACAACACAAACAACACAAACAACGAAAACAACAACACAAACAACACAACACCAACAACAACACCAACAACACCAACAAAAACACAAACAACACAAACAACAATACAAACAACACAAACAACACCAACAACAACACAAACAACACCAGCAACAACACAAACAACACTAACAACAACACAAACAACACAAACAACACAAACAAAAATACAAGCAACACAAACAACACCAACAACAACACAAACAACACCAGCAACAACAGCAACAACACAAACAACAGCACAAACAACACCAACAACAACACAAACAACACAAACAACACCAACAAAAACACAAACAACACAAACAACACCAACAACAACACAAACAACACAAACAACACCAACAAAAACACAAACAAGACCAACAACAACACAAACAACACAAACAAAACCAACAACAACACAAGCAACACCAGTAACACCAACAACAACACTAACAACACAAACAACACAAACAACACAAACAACACAAACAACACAAACAACACAAACAACCACACAAACAACACCAGCAACACCAAAAACAACACAAACAACACCAGCAGCTAAGCAGCGAGGTTTTCCAAGTCGTTGGTTTCAGTGCCGTGATTTGTGACACCCATTTTGCATTAGGGAGTGAGGGGAGCTCTGGGGGAGTGGGGGAGGGGGTCCTCCCTCACTCCCTCTGCCTCCCCCAGCCACCCTCAGCCACCCTCAGCTACCATCAGCCACCCTCAGCCACCCTCAGCCACCCTCTGCCACCCTCAGCCACCCTCAGCCACCCTCAGCCACCCTCAGCCACCCTCAGCCACCCTCAGCCCCCCTCAGCCACCCTCAGCCACCCATAACACTCGAGGACAGTAATAACGAAGGTAATTACGCTGTGGTGGCAGCATCATCCGTCTCAATGGAATTAACCCATCGTGGTGTTATATTACCCTCGGGTGTCCGGAGGCGAGGTGCTGGAGACATCTCCCTCTGGTGGTGATAATGACGCTGCTCCTCTCGCTGTGAGTAATGAGTGAGGAGGCGTGAATTCTAAAAATAAAGGGAACTAATCCTATTTCTTTTTTTTTTTTGCGTGATAATTGTATTTTTCTTCGCATGCGAGCAGTGGAATGGGGCATAAAAACGTAGTGATGTGTAGAAAGAATTGGACGGTAAATGTGGTCATGGTGAATGATAAGAATTGAATATTAAATAGGATGATACGTGAAAAGAGACATTTCAATGGAAAATGATACATTCAAACTAGGAATGATACGTTTAAACTAGGAATGATACATTTAAACTAGGAATGATACATTTAAACTAGGAATGAAACATTTAAACTGGGAATGACACATTTAAACTAGGAATGATACATTTAAACTGGGAATGACACATTTAAACTAGGAATGATACATTTAAACTGGGAATGACACATTTAAACTGGGAATGACACATTTAAACTAGGAATGAGACATTTAAACTGGGAATGACACATTCAAACTAGGAATGATACATTTAAACTGGGAATGAAACATTTAAACTGGGAATGACACATTCAAACTAGGAATGATACATTTAAACTGGGAATGACACATTTAAACTAGGAATGATACATTTAAACTGGGAATGATACATTTAAACTAGGAATAATACATTTAAACTGGGAATGATACATTTAAACTGGGAATGATACATTTAAATTGGGAATGATCCATTTAAACTAGGAATGATACATTTAAACTGGGAATGACTCATTTAAACTAGGAATGATACATTTAAACTAGGAATGATACATTTAAACTGGGAATGATACATTTAATCTAGGAATGAGACATTTAAACTGGGTATGATAGTTTTAAACTGGGAATGATACATTTAAACTGGGAAATGATATATTTCAATGAAACGATGGGTAGATATGTGAAATGATACACAATGAAATAAGAAGGCTACCTCAAGTCATTTGAAGTAATGAAGGCTGACTATCAACTGCAAATCCGATTATTTGACTTGAAAATGTCGATTTTGAACCGATGCTCAATTTCCTGGCAAATTTCAGGAAAGATATGAGGAAAATGTAAATAAACATGACTTACATTTATGCGTTAATTATTATAATTCTCTAAAGGTATCAGTACAGAAATAGTGAAGAAACCGCTTTTTTTCTTAGTAATTAGTGTTCACGGCCGGTCAAATATGACAGGATTGGATATTATGCTTGAATAAATTTTGCAAATGTGGATGAAAAATAAATACATAATACTATGTTTAATGGAATACATTGAAAAGGGGTTTGTTGAGCATGGATGTGTTGAACATGGATGTGTTGAACATGGACGTGTTGAACATGGATGTGTTGAACATGGATGTGTTGAACATGGATGTGTTGAACATGGACGTGTTGAACATGGATGTGTTGAACGTGGATGTGTTGAGAATTCGCGCATGCCTGCCCCTCTTCCGCGCATTCAAGTCAGAACTTGAAGGGAGGCAGCAGCTGATGCTGCGATGTCGGCGCGCTCTCACGCCTCCACATCAGAGGACGCACACTTGCCGACTCCACTTGACGCTCCAAGCTTTGACTGTTAACTCGGCGCTCATTGTTCCCATCAATTTAAGGCGCACAACTGAGCAGAACTGCTGCACAACGCCTGTGCATTCTTGCAAACTTCTCTTCGGTGATCTTTGTTCACATCTTGGACCGCGCTCCTATTTCTTATTTGTGTGAATGTGTTTGTTTCGTGTTTATTTGGTTCTAATAGCCATTCAGAGCAGTACTGCTGACTGGCTCAGTCGAGCTTGTGTAACTGTCTTCTTACTGGCTCAGTCAAGCTTGTTTAACTGTCTTCTTACTGGCTCAGTCAAGCTTGTTTACCTGTCTACTGACTGGCTCAGTCAAGCTTGTTTACCTGTCTACTGACTGGCTCAGTCAAGCTTGTTTAACTGTCTTCTTACTAGCTCAGTCGAGCTTGTTTAACTGTCTTCTTACTAGCTCAGTCGAGTTTGTTCAACTGTCTTCTTACTAGCTCAGTCGAGCTTGTTTAACTGTCTACTGACTGGTTCAGTCGAGCTTGTTTAACTGTCTACTGACTGGTTCAGTCGAGCTTGTTTAACTGTCTACTGACTGGTTCAGTCGAGCTTGTTTAACTGTCTACTGACTGGTTCAGTCGAGCTCGTTTAACTGTCTACTGACTGATCAAGATTTATTTAGAAGTCAAGGCCCTAAACGTTAAGAGGCCAATGGCCATCTTTAAGGCGTACCTCACCTTTGATTCAAGCTCTGAATGGCGTTCTCCTCTGATCGTCTTTTCATTATTTTTTCATCTGTAAATCTACTGTCTCTCTATCGCTCCCTCTCCCTCTCTCTCTCTAAAAGAGGCTCCAATGGCTTCACTCGGGAAGTAATTCCTCATGTTAGGTTTCTTAGGAGTAGAAGAAAATTACGAATCTAATTGGTGCTTAACTGAATGTTAACTTTACTGACATAATCGTAAAACAATTCAAATACTGGGCGTATATCGCGCAATCTTAGTTAATAGTTCTCTGTTGGCGCAGCATAACGCAACTGCGGCCGGGTCCGGTCTGGGGGCCAGCCTGACGCCAGGGGGGGGCGTCTTCTCGGCTCCGCATAATTAAATACTAAACTATATTACTGATAGGATTTCTAATTTAAATAGGATGTTCCTTCCTTTCTGGAGGCACTATTAAATAATTGGATAATAACTTCTCAGATAACTACTTGTATTTCAAATTTATCTATATGTGAAATGAATTTTCCGCTGCCTGCTAATTATTTGCGTGCTTTGTTAAGTCTCCATAGATGCCCGCGGATGTCATTCAATTTTTGATTTTTTTTATGGCCGCTCTGTTCCCTGAGGGCTCCTGGCACCCATCTGGCAACCCTCGAGGAAGAAATCCCTTCAGATTTTTCTTTAACGCATCTCCCGTTGCTGCCTCGATTCGTATTGTAACTCTGAATCTTTTTTTCTTATCAGTTTCTTCAGGAACATAAAAATTTTGAAAACTTAGCAGCGTGTAATTTTTGTATAGAGTTGAACGGGGACACCGACTTTAATTTTCATGAAAACTTCAATTGAAGTCGGCATCATGTGCAGGCAGGAGGGATACACGACCTCACGATCAATAATATACACCGTTAAAAATAAAATGAATGTTCTATCTCGATCGATATCACACCGTGGAACTCATGAGTTTTCATGCGTAAAAATAATTCTTGCGATCTCATAAGCAGAAAAATCATGCGTTTTCATTTCCCTTGAACTTGCGAGAGTAAAAATATCAAGACAAGTATAAAAAATACGTCAAATTCTGTAGTCCGTACGGAGCGTCAGAATACAAGTGGTTACCATGGCGACAGGCCAGGAATGCTGTTCCCAAGGCAACGCGAGCCGGCTGTTGTCTCAAGGTGTTTGCGGTGACAACAATTTCTTGGTAACAAGTTTCGGACAACATGCCCGAGATAACCAACTGGAGACTACCAGGATAACAAATTGAGGACTACCAGGAAAATAAGGTAAAGACTACTAGAATAACAAGTTGAGGACTACCAGGAAAATAAGGTAAAGACTACTAGAATAACAAGTTGAAGACTACCAGGAAAATAAGGTAAAGACTACCAGGATAACAAGTTGAGGACTACCAGGAAATAAGGTAAAGACTACCAGGATAACAAGTTGAGTACTACCAGGAAAATAAGGTAAAGACTACCAGGATAACAAGTTGACGACTACCAGGAAATAAGGTAAAGACTACCAGGATAACAAGTTGAAGACCACCAGGAAATAAGGCAAAGACTACAAGAATAACAAGTTGAAGACAGGTCCAGGATTACAAGGCGAGGATAACATGGTAGAGACAGCCAGATCAGAATAACAAATTTAAAACAAGTTTTGGGCAACAAACTGAAGACAGGCCTAAGATTACAAGGTCAGATAAAGCCCAGAAGAACAAGCAAAGAACATCAAGCTTCGGATAACATATTTGGGACAACAAGCGTAGGATTTGAAGTTTTTAAACGATGTCTTAGCGGTACAGCCGGATGCGAAAGTTGCTCTGTCGACTTCACTACCATACGGGCTGGTTTTTGATAAAGAAACCCATGATTTAGCCGTTTTCTTAGTTAATATGGCAATTTTAGCAATAACGATGAATAAATACACATTATTCTCTGTAGCCAAGTCGACCGAAGAACTCTCGTTGGCAGCTGTACAGCTACGTCAATGTAAGGTGTTGATCATTCTGCTTCTCAGCATGTTGACATATTGACATGTTGACATACTGACATGTTGACTTGTTGGCATGTTGGCATGTTGACATGTTTACATGTTGACCTGTTGGCATCTTGACATATTGACATGTTGGTATGTTGACACTTTTGCATGTTGACATGTTGACAAGCTGACATGTGCCTGTCTTAAACTGTGTACAACTGTTTAGCTGCTTCTCAGCAGGATGTATATCAGAACAAATTATATTTATCTCAGAAATGAACAGCAAACATATTTATTTGAGAATCAACTTAGTTAGAATTTATTTAGAATTTACTTAGAGTTGAATTTACTTAGAAATTTACTTAGAGTTGAATTTATTTAGAATTTACTTAGAGTTGAATTTACTTAGAAATTTACTTAGAATTGAATTAGATTGAAAATTTACTTCTAATTGAATTTACTGAGAGTTGATTTTATTTAGGAATATACTGAGAATTGAATTTCCTTAGAAATTTACTTAGAATTGAATAGCAAAAATATTTAACCAACAACGAACTTCCCTTCGAGTTCCCCTCGCACAATATTTATTCTCGATCTATTTCTTGCAATTTACGATACGATTCTTGTGTGTTGGAAAAACTTGAGCACAACATTTACACATTGAGGCACATGTTGAGCACTTGCACATGTGAGGAGCACATGTCATTTACATGCATCTTGTTTAATGTATTTTTTAGGCTTTGCATGTATTTTCTTAATCTTCAATTTTCCATGTACAAACCTGAGTGAATATTGAATATGAATATGCCATGCATGAGCTTGGGCTTAATGTTGAACGTGCCATGTTCAACATGGAGTAAAATATACCACGTGTCAACTAAAAAAGAACTCTAAATACGTCAAGTTTCAACCAAATCGAACCCAGAAACGTATCATGTGCCAACAATGTTGAAATGGCAGCCATCTGAAGGCGTCAAGTTTCAACCAAATGCAACACATTGAAATGATAGACATGTCATCAATTATCTTCATTGGAGGGAAATCTTCGTAAAATGAAATTAAAATAATAGTTTTCTGTGCAAGTCCCCCGTTTTCTACACGTGAAGACGAGGGGAGACTGCAATGGAGGACATCACGAGGCTGCTGCCACGGACTGTTGCGCCGCACACCAGATCCCTCAGGTAAATTACCATTATTGTTTTTATTTTTACCATCATTATTATTGTGATCATTGCAATTTATTAGCTTATTTAAATTTATTATACAGTTTATTGTATATTTCAGTTGATTTTTGATTAAAAGTTTATTTAACTTTCCATATTTTGAGTCGCAAGGTAATTTTAGATCTTAGCGATTTAAAAAAATTGTGCATCTACATTACATGTTTTGTATCAATGATCTCTTCAATGAATATTTGTGGAGTGCAAGCGATGCAGTTGCCAGATTCAATAACACGACGTGGCCTCGTACAAAAAAATTCAGAAATGTGCAGTAAATGAATTCCTAATATCCAGGTATAAAGAACATGAGTGAGATATGTGCGGAAATCAGTAATTGTAAAGCGAATCGTGAAGTGCATGGCAAATAATATGTACACTGACGCGAAAATGTCAAAGTAAAAATTAAATTCTATTCATCATTTTTTTTTTAAATCTACGGATATACGAGCGAACATTTCAGAAGCTCATGAAAATTCAGGTTCCTCTGAAATATCACAAACAAAAACAAATAATAATTCTGGCGATCTCTCGCAGTAGATAGGGAATTAAGGAAATTAAGGAAATTTATTTTCTTTCGTGCTTCTAAAATAAAAATCTGTTGATTCGTGCACTTAACAACTATATATACTGTATATATATATATATATATATATTTATATATATCTATTATACATCTGCACTGGAACTTACACTGTGCACCAATATATACAGCATACTGTGCACACTGAGCATTTGTATGTACAGCATATTGTGCACCGATTTGAACAGCAAATTGTGCACACTGTTCACTAATATGCACAACGTACTGTGTACCGCGATGTACAGCAAACTACGCACACAGTGCCCGGTTTACTCTCCCCACACACAGCGTGTGGTTACAAAGCACAACCTCCTGCCAAGAAACCCTGCCCAGTTGCCCGCTGTGATCATCCTCAATACCATGAACATAGCGCACCGTCAACAAAAAATCGTCCACAAAAGAATAACAAAGAGTTGTTTGGCTGCTTGTTTGGTTGCTTGGTTGCTTGCTTGGTTGGTTGGTGCGTGAGTCTGTGACGCTCATAAGGATGCTCAATGACCGTATCTGTGATACGAGTTTCACCAGTGCACAAGTACAAGAATATTTTAATGGCGGGTACTGTTGGGATGGATGTGTTTGTTGGTCATCCACACCTGGAGGATTTATTCAAGCAAAATATTCAATCCCGTCATTTTTTACGGCCGTTGTACATCCTGGAAAAGAAAACAAGGTAGAGTCATTTTTATTGGAAAACACACACCTCCTCTTGTTCGGCTAGCCAATAGAAACGCTTCATTTCAAGCACACTGGATGACGTTACCATTGCGACATGTCGTTAGGCCAGTAGTGCTGCCAGATTTGGGGCTAGCAATGTTACCAGATGCAATCTGGCAATCAAAGTACTGCTATTGGTTAGATGCCATGTCGTTACCATTGTGGCACGGTCAACGAAAAAAAGACTGGTTTGACGTTGCCTTGTTTTTTCCTACGGAGGTGTACGCTAATATTAATTGCAAAAATTCAATAAGGTACGAGTCGCGGTACCACGAGGCCGTAGTACGGGACCGGGACCGGGAGCGAAGGTCCCGGGCGTTGTTCGGTCCCGCCAAGACCCCCCTGCGTCCCCCCCACAACTTCCTACTGAAGGGGGAGAGCCGCCACGCCAGGGAGGGGCTGCGGAGGGCGCGGAGTGCGCAAACACAGGGTAGGTGAAGGGGTTAAAATTGTGGAATCTAAAATTGGGTTCAACAAAATTGGGAATGCTTAAATTGCCGAATCTAAAATTGGGTTCTACAAAATTGGGACTGCCTAACTTTAAGGACTCTAAAAATGTAAAACCAAAAATTGTGAAGGTATAAATGTGAAATCAAAAATTGATAAATCTCAAATTATTAAATTCGAAACTGCAACCTAAAACTATGAAAGCTAATTTGTGCAACCTAAACTTATGAAACCTATTCACAAATCAATTTGTGAATATTTTTGGAGTATGCCATTATTATTTTATTTAATTGGAGGATGCCAATTTTTTGGCGCGAAATCCAAAGTGTAATGTTGGAATTTAGGCGTGTTAAATTCAAAGTAGTTAAAACCATACTTGAGAAATCCACAACACTCAAGGTAGGAGAACGGATAAAATTGTTAAATTCCAATTGTTTTATATGTAAAAGCTGTGTTGGACCTGTGAAACTTGTATTGGCCAGAATGCGTAATTTTAAAGTTTCTCATATATGAAATCATGTCGCCAATTTATGCAGCAATAAATGTAACGTAAAATTATGTCGATCGAATTTTAACAATTTTGAAAACTTTCAATTTTTATGGAAATAGCACTTGTTAAAATATTCAAAAACCAAATCTTTCCAAAAAAATGAATAATACAGGATCAAAACTTTTAATGAACAGAGTCTGAGCTCACCACATTTATGCATATGGCGAACCTAATTTGAAATAAAGAAAAACTTGAATCGCATGTTGTGGGAAATAATTTCCATAAGTTTTCAAAACAGTCATTTCATGTTAAAAGTTTCCAATTGTAATTAGGTTGATTTTTTATGAACACGTTTGAATGAGCAAAAATTATACGCCATACATGTCAAGTATACACCACACGTGTCAAGTATGCACCAGACGTGTCAAGTATGCACCAGACGTGTCAAGTATACACCAGACGTGTCAAGTATACACCAGACGTGTCAAGTATACACCAGACGTGTCAAGTATGCACCAGACGTGTCAAGTATGCACCAGACGTGTCAAGTATACACCAGACGTGTCAAGTATACACCAGACGTGTCAAGTATACATCAGACGTGTCAAGTATGCACCAGACGTGTCAAGTATACACCAGACGTGTCAAGTATACACCAGACGTGTCAAGTATACACCAGACGTGTCAAGTATACACCAGACGTGTCAAGTATACCACCACACGTGTCAAGTATACACCACACGTGTCAAGTATACACCAGACGTGTCAAGTATACCACCACACGTGTCAAGTATACACCACACGTGTCAAGAACTTGCCATTACCCACAATAACGGTGATAAGTCGCAAATTTTCGTATATTTTGTTGTAATTCGAATTTTTCACAGCCCGGCAAATGTGCCCAAGAAAGTCTCGATAACTTCCATTTAATGAATTTTTCTTTCGCTTTGTTGTCCAGATTTAACGCCCTCACCGCGTATCAGCGGCCGTTTACGGTTGGTTGAGTTAGGTCGTAAGTAGCAGAATTGGGAAATCGATTTTACTCGTGGAATATATTTTTACCCTTCCTTATAAAAATGAATATGTAATTGCACGATAACATTTCACCTCGCATGGCAACAGTTGGTTTTTAAACATGTCACAAAACACGAAATGTCATTCATATATTCTGGAACGTGAATGGGCAATTGAAGTACTGGCACGTAAATTGTCTATTTACGTATGTACGTACATGTGGCCCAATATGCGGGGAACATGTTAATGTTTAGGAAAGAGAGAGATTTGACGCGGCGTGGTCGTCATGGCAACAGGGCTGAGAGTGAGGCAGTGCGAGAGGCGGCCGCCGCTGCCTCGGTCTGCCTCAGGCTACCCACGCCTCCGCAGGTAAAGCTTCACTCATATTTATATTGACCGCTTATCAATTTTACCTTCATTTTCTTCTTAATTATTAAAAAAGTTATTTTACCACCTAATGTTTGAACCCTTTTAAAATTTTCTACCAAGTCGCATTTCAATTTGCTAATTAAACGGAAATTTCAATGTCCCATGTCTACTTCCAAATTTATCGTTAAGTTCTTTTTAAAGTGTTTGTACGTCTTGTTATTTATCTTTTTCAATGAACTGTTAAGTCTTCTTTTCAAATTTCTTAAACGTCTTATTATCATTTTTGCCTCCTTTTACTAAATCACCTTCTGAATTAAAAGTTGATTAGATGAAAGTATTATTTCGTAACAGAAATTATGCGAATTTTTTTAAATTTACTAAATTCAGAACAATTCCCTCCGTAGTTAAGCAACTACATCTACGTTTGTCGCAAACGACTTCCCTGTACGTCTATCGCAAACGAATTCCCTGTACGTTTGTCGCAAACGACTTCCCTGTGCGTTTGTCGCAAACGAATTCCCTGTACGTTTGTCGCAAACGACTTCCCTGTACGTTTGTCGCAAACGACTTCCCTGTACGTTTGTCGCAAACGACTTCCCTGTACGTTTGTCGCAAACGACTTCCCTGTGCGTTTGTCGCAAACGACTTCCCTAAAAATCCTCATAGAATTTTTTAGTTTCTTTAAAATAAATATCTAGAAGTTGAATGAACTTCAGTCCGGGAATAAATATTCAAGTTTAGATACCAGAAAAGGCGTCAGTTCTTAGAATTTCGTGGAAAATTGAGCACGAGAAAACGTCCAATATTTTTCATAAAGTTTAGGAACAAGAATTTCAGTTTCATGACTTTTATCATTCTCCATAGCACGAAGAGTGTGTTTAATGCATTTAATATTCAAAATTAATTCGTTTGAACAGAAATGGCGTCAGGGAATTTTTAACATTTCTATTACACATAATTTTTGTCAAAAACGTTCTAGTACAGCCTTGCGATGTTTTTCCACTTTCTCACTCAATGTTTCTAAAATCGGCAAAACTTTTTGACAACTTCAATTCCCGGATGTTCATCAGAAAATATTCCGTATATGCAAGTTGAATTTCGTGGTTTTTCTAAGCCGAATCATTATTATATTAATATTAAAACCAAATTTCCCATTCTCAAGTCATTTCTAGTGAGAAAGGAAAGAATTGCTAACATTTTTATTATGCCTAAATATAGGCTTTAAAATAAATTTCTAAAAGCTGAATATAATTCCGTCCCTGAAAGAAGATTCGAGTGCAGATTTTTTTAAAAACGCATCAGTTCTTCAAAGATCGTTGAAAATTGTGCCTCAGCAAACTATCAATATTTTTCGAGGAAATTTAGTGACAAGAATTGGAGTTTTATCATTTTATACAGCTCAAAGTTTGCGATTAACACGTGTAATAATCGAAATTAATTCCTTCAAACAGAAATGACTAATATTTTTTAAGTATTTTGAATATTTCCTATGGAAATTAAGGCTTAAAGTAAATATCTAGAACATTAATGAAATTCTCCTCATGAACAAGTTTTCCAGCGCAGATTTAAAAAAACGCGTCAGTTCTTAGAATTTCGTTGAAAATTTTTCCCCAGCAAACTTTCAACATCTTTCAATGAAATTTTGTAACAACAATTTAAGTTGTATCACTTTCCAGAACACATCATTACGTTCAACGCGATTAATGGCCGAAACTAATTCGTTTGAACTGGAATGACAAGGATTTTTTACTATTTTTCAAGTGATTACTTTGCATAACGGCCAGAGTGTATAGCCTCATGGAAAATTTTATCCTAAAAAAACAAATTTCCACAAGTTGAATTGACTTCTTTCCACAAGTAAACATTCAAGCGCACGTTTGAGAGAACGCATCAGCTCTTAGAATTTCGTGGGAAATTGTGCCCAGCAACCTTGCAATATTTTTCTTAGAAACTTTGTAACAAAAAATTTAGTTTTATTAGTGAGGTAAAATTATTAAAGTACTTTTGAAGTAATGAGGTAAAATTATTAAAATACTTATGAATTGATGAGGTAAAATTATTAAAATACTTTTGAATTAATGAGGTAAAATTATTAAAATACTTGTGAAGTAATGAGGTAAAATTATTAAAATACTTTTGAATTAATGAGGTAAAATTATTAAAATACTACGAATTAATGAGGTAAAATTATTAAAATACTACGAATTAATGAGGTAAAATTATTAAAATACTTATGAATTAATGAGGTAAAATTATTAAAATACTTTTGAATTATTGAGGTAAAATTATTAAAAATACTTATGAATTAATGAGGACAAATTATTAAAATACTTTTGAATTATTGAGGTAAAATTATTAAAATACTACGAATTAATGAGGTAAAATTATTAACGTACTTCTGAATTAATGAGGTAAAATTATTAAAATACTTTTGAATTATTGAGGTAAAATTATTAAAATACTTTTGAATTATTGAGGTAAAATTATTAAAATACTTTTGAATTATTGAGGTAAAATTTTTAAAATACTTATGAATTATTGAGGTAAAATTATTAAAATACTACGAATTAATGAGGTAAAATTATTAAAGTACTTCTGAATTAATGAGGTAAAATTATTAAAATACTTTTGAATTATTGAGGTAAAATTATTAAAATACTTTTGAATTATTGAGGTAAAATTATTAAAGTACCCAGATCAACACGTGTTAAAATACGAAGATAATCACTGTTCATCTTTACAAAAAAAAACACTCAATTGTTAAAATTCTAAATCTGCCAATCTCTAAAGGCAACGTTTCGATGTTACTAACATCATCTTCAGGCTGTAAAATCTTGTACGAAATTAGTCCGATCTTGTCTTTTCGCAATGTGATTACCTATAATTTTGTTTTACCCAGTCTGATGTAGTCTAAGTTTTGCATTGACATAGTTTTATCAATGTCACTCAGTATTTATTCTGTATTTTACAGCCTGAAGATGATGTTAGTAACATCGAAACGTTGCCTTTAGAGATTGGCAGATTTAGAATTTTAACAATTGAGTGTTTTTTTTTGTAAAGATGATAAGTGATTATCTTCGTATTTTAACACATGTTGAACTGGAACAGTTTGCAAGGTCGAAAAATCGGAATGGATATTAGAGTACCCATGAATTAATGAGGTAAAATTATAACAGTACCCATGTGTAAATATGGTAAAGTTATTAATGTACCTATGATTTGTTTTTCACTCACAAAAACTCCTAAGGCGACATAAAAAGACCCAACAATTGTCATAAACACAAAATACTAATTGTGATTTTTCCACCGATTAGATTTAAGGCCTTTCGTATTGAGAAATTCGTAAAGAAACCAGTGCGTTCGTTGTCTCAACTTTTGTATCAACCTTTTCGAAATATACTGGCGTTAAATCAATTTTTATGTCAACGTACAGATGTTGTATCAACTTCTTGGAAATATGCTGGTGTTGTATCAACTTTTATGTCAACGTACAGATGTTGTATCAACTTCTTGGAAATATGCTGGTGTTGTATCAACTTTTATGTCAACGTACAGATGTTGTATCAACTTCTTGGAAAGATGCTGGTGTTGTATCAACTTTTATGTCAACGTACAGATGTTGTATCAACTTCTTGGAAATATACTGGCGTAAATCAATTTTTATGTCAACGTACAGATGTTGTATCAACTTCTTGGAAATATGCTGGTGTTGTATCAACTTTTATGTCAATGTACAGATGTTGTATCAACTTCTTGGAAATATGCTGGTGTTGTATCAACTTTTATGTCAACATACAGATGTTGTATCAACTTTTTGGAAACATACTGGTGTTGTATCAACCTTTTGAAAACTTACTGGAGTTACATCAACTTTTTGGAAATATGCTTTTTTTCTTTTCTCATCGTTTGTTTTGGTGCTGCTGTGCAGCAGCAGCAGGAGCCCGCAGCTGGTGGACCACATCGACACCAACCGGCAGCTGGTGGAGGCGCTGCGGCCGCCTGCCCCGCACCAGCTGCGTGTCACCAACTGCAGGGGCGACTTGCACAACATCGCCGAGGCCGGCATGTACCCCAAGTACTCCCTCAAGCAGGTACTGGGCCGGGTACTTGCTGATGTACTCCCAGCTGGTACTGTGAATGCGGGTACTTGTTCAAGTTCTCCCAGCTGGTACTGTGAATGCCGGGTACTTGTTCAAGTACTCCCAGCTGGTACTGTGAATGACGGGGTCTTGCTCAAGTTCTCCCAGCTGGTACTGCGAATGCCGGGTACTTGTTCAAGTACTCCCAGCTGGCACTGTGAATGCCGGGTACTTGTTCAAGTTCTCCCAGCTGGTATTGTGAG
>JACJUY010006174.1:0-19689 GCA_014220935.1 Platorchestia sp. MABIK | reverse complement strand
ATGACGCTTAAAGTTCCTTACAGTACCTACATGACGTACATGTGGAGTGTCTATGTAAAGCACCCACATCAAATATTCACGTACACGTAAAAGTACACATGAAGTACGTGTGTAAAATACCTACACAGTGTACCAACAAAGTACACAGCGTGTAGTACCAATGAAATAAAGCGCTTTAGTAAATTAACCAAAATGTGGCTGCGTTAAGGACCTTAATGAAATATGGATAAAGTGCCTATGCAAAATACATATGTCTAAACTCTAAAGTACTCTTGAAGTACCTTTGAAGAACACATGTAAAGTAAAGTGCACTTCTAAAGTTTTTAAATGAAGAACATCTGTACAATATCTACTCAGTGTCTCAATGAAAACCCTCTGTACAATATTTGCACTTTGTCTGAATAACGAACATCTGTACAATATTAATACAGTGTGTAAATTAAAACAACTGATGAATATTTACAATGTGTTTTTATCTGATAAGACATCCCAGTCGAACATGGCAATAGGACATCCCAATCATACAGGGTGGCGCATAAGTAACGCACCTTTTTACAAAATTAATAAGAAATAAACAATGAAAGGTATAACGATAGGATTAATTGCAAACGGTAGAGGAACTCTTAAAGTTTATTTACATGTCGTATCCTGTCTACAGATACCCAGTGTATATTGCGGTAGTAAATAAGGGTGCGTTACTTATGCGCCACCCTGTATAAGACAGCGTTACATCGCAGCCACGCATGGCACTGACCTCCTAGTCTTCCGCATCCTGTTGTCACTGCATACCCGCACAAAACTTACCAAATTTAGTACCTTGTACCTAAACAACTTATCTCACTTTATACCCAAGACCTTCCACACGGACCACTTTATCCTACTTTAAACCCTACACCTCCTACACGTACACAAATTCCCCTACTTTATACCCTACACCTCCCACACGTACATAAATTCCACTACTTTATACCCTACACCTCCCACACGCACACAAATTCCCCTACTTTATACCCTACACCTCCCACACGTACACAAATTCCCCTACTTTATACCCTACACCTCCCACACGTACATAAATTCCCCTACTTTATACCCTACACCTTCCACACGTACACAAATTCCCCTACTTTATACCCTACACCTCCCACACGTACACAAATTCCCCTACTTTATACCCTACACCTTCCACACGTACACAAATTCCACTACTTTATACCCTACACCTCCCACACGCACACAAATTCCACTACTTTATACCGTACATTTCCTCCCCAAACGTGCCACAGAACTACGGCCGCGTGCCTCCCTACCTGCAGCAGAAGCTGCAGCAGCTGCGTGCAGAGCAGCAGCTGCAGGAGAAGAGAAGACTGCAAGCGGAAGAAGAGAAGCAGAAAGAGAAGGTTTACCTCCTCAAGGGAGGGGGGAAGAAGATGGGGAAAGTTCTACACAAAAGCCACTATCACTTCCTTGATGAGAAGGAAAGAGACCTTCTCGTGCAGGTGAGATAGTCAATCATATGTTGTTCATTTGAAGATGTTATTGATTTCAAAAAGTTATTGATTTGACTATGTTATTGATTTGACTATGTTTTTAATTTGAATATGTTATTGATTTGACTATGTTATTGATTTGAATATGTTATTTATTTGAACTTGTTATTGATTTGACTGTCATTGATTTGACTGTCATTGATTTGACTATGTTATTGATTTGAATGCGCTTTTGATTTAGATGTTTTTGAATTGAACATGCTATTAATTTGAATATGCTGTTGACTCATACATGTTTATGATTTGATTTGCACAACATTGCGATTTGAATATGTTATTGATTTAATATGATATTGATTTGAATATATGTGCAAAGGCATTGAAATGGTTTAGTTAAAAGTGCAAATAAATAAACATAAATCCATCATTATCGGCAGCCTTTACCAGCACCCACCGGCTCCCCTACGTCCCACACTGGAGTTCATTGAGAAAACTTTCAAATCAATTCTTGAGACAAAAAAGTAATTCTTTGATTTCGGAGATTTTAATGTCGACTTAACGGTTAAAAAGATTAAAAAAATCAACTAAGCAAACTGTTGTATAAACTAAACCTATCGATGAAAGAACCAACTCGGATAACTAGATTCTCCAAAACTCTCCTCGATCTGGACGTCACAAATAATCCTACGGCAATACTTAGTGCAGTAATATCACCCTCTGTATCCGATCCTCACGTTTTAATATTGCAAAGGAAATAAAAAATGATCGTTGTATTACTCACCGCTTGAAAAGTCACTATTCAGCGGAATTTTTCCGTGAAAAACTACTAAATACCTCCACCTAACTCCAGAGCATGATGTAATCTGACGATGTTGATACACAATTCTCAATCGTCAACAAGAATATTACAGCAGCTCTTGATGAACGCGCATCTTACATCACCGTAAAACTAAGCCAAAACGCGCTTTCTGGATTACCGACAAAGTTAAAGAGCTGAGCAGAATAAAGAAAACTTACGTGAGTACAAAAACAATTGATCGAACAGTATTTTATACATGAAACATAAACAAATGAAAAGGACAAGAAGCAAAACAAACTCACTTTCACCTGGAACTATTAACGGCTAAAAATAACCCAAAACGAACATGGGGAATCATTAGTGAGGTAGCCCAATATAAAAATTTAGACCGCACAAGTAATTTTGAAAATCCCTTGGTAACAGCCCCGGATTTCAACACATTCTTTTCAAAAGTAGGGGCTCAAGTCATCAATGAAGTGTTTAAAACCAATTCAAAATAACCGTCAGTTGAAAATTCGTGCCCAACTGCACCTGCAAGGGCTGGTGTCTGGTGGAGACCACGTCCTGTCGATTTACCACAGTTACGAAGTATCTTATGCTCATTGAAAAACGTAAAGGCATTTGGACATGATGGTATCAGACTTCAATATATCAAAGACAGCTCCCAGTCCCACCACCATTGATTCGTTTGATAATTAATTTATCAATTGCAACTAAAAAGTTCCCAACTAATGGAAATACTCCATGGTTAGACCGTTGCATAAAACTAGTGACATCAATACGGCATTAAATTACACGCCCATTAGCCATTTACCTGTCCTATCCAAAATATTAGAGAAAGTGATAACAAATCAACTGTCATCCCATTTGGAATAGTCAAATTTACTTCGTTGAAATCAGGATGCCTATAGGAAAAACACTTGCGCTCAAGACGATCTGCATAATATCACTGAAAAAAATTACAGTGATATCGAGTAAAAAATGAAGTCCTTTTGCTGCTACTCGATCTCTCGTTCGATACCGCCGAACATGATCGACTTTTACGAAAAATTTTGAACTTCGGAGTTGAGACGCATTGGTTTGAACGCTACCTATCAAATCGACCTCATGCAGTCCTCATAGGTAACAAGTCGTCCCCATTTATTCAGAACAATTTTGGGGTTCCTCAAAGATATATTCTTGTTCCGCTATTGTTTTCTATTTTCATTAAAAATTTCCCTCCAAAGCCTTCTAACAAACGAATCTCCATATATGCAGATGATGTTCAAATTGCAGTGACAAGTTCTGTATAGGAAATACCACAGGCAAATCAAGGCGAAACTCTATTGATCAGCCTGAAATTAAGGTATGACCAAAATGATCCAAAATGGTCAAAGACGCAATCATAAAATTCCAAATCTTACTCTAACGGTTGGGAATGATGAAATTCACCCATCATAAAAAGTAAAAAATTTAGGGATTTGGTTCAATAGTAACATGTTCTTCAAATCCCACGTCGAGATAACATGCAACGAATTTTACAGAACTCTGTTTTTTCATCATACAGAAAGTGTGCTTGAAGAAAAATCCTTAATATTTGCAGTTCTATCTTCAGTTTTATCGCGTATTGACTATTGTAGCCTAGTATGGGAAGATAAACGTCAAAATTTTCAAAAAGAGTTACAAAAATCCATGAATTTCGCAGCCAAGGTGGTATGCAAAGGTAAATTCAAAATAAAAGAAATGAAGAGAAAATACTTTAAAAACATTTACTTTGAACGTTTCAAACCATGACTCACTTTTAACAAAAAGTCTGCAAATAAAATAAGGACAAGTCAGTCAGTACAGTCAAGATTACAGAATCACAGAATACAAACACAAAAAAAAGAACGAATTTACCGGTTGATTACTTTTAGAGGGTATGCACTTTTCATTTCGTTGAGAGAAAGTTTGAGTTTATAAATAAATTATGACTCTAAAATACGTAGGTCTAAGTTGACAGTACATGTGTCTAATATTTTAAATCTGCTAATGTCAATCATCTGTTCACAGAAACCATTACTACAATGTTGTCTTACACCAGAATGAGTAGGAGCAGTAAGCGAGCGACCTGTACGATGACTTCGACCCTGACGCAAAGTGCTCGGTGGGTGAATCCCACATTTATATTATCTTGCGATGCGCACAAATAAAATTATTGACGAGGCAAGACCGCATGCCGGTCAGGAGTACACCTTTAAGTCTAAAAAGTGATCCAATAGTACGTTTGATAACTAATATAATGCGTATCGAAATTTCCGGGAAATATTTAGTCAAAAGCTTTAAAAGATCTTTTTCCACTTCTCCGATTGATTTCCAAAAGATGGTAAAACGTAATAACTATAGTTCGGAGCTTGAACATGAGATTTTGAAATGAATTTACCATTCAGGAAGTGGTTAATTGGGTGAAAAAAACTGAATGCGGATAACAATTGGGTGCAAAATAAGACTGTAAAAAAGTAAATTCTTTATGAATGTCAGTGAAGTTTGAACAAATATTACAGACGCGAGTTATGTGGGTTGAAATGCTAATGAGTTTAAATCGCTTGCAACAGGAGCTAAAGTAAATTATACCTAACATGGAGAATGTTGTTTTTTTTGTAGACTGAGGTCGTGAATTTGTATTACTAAACAAGAAATCATTTCAGATCTCTTTTAGAACTGTGTGCAAAATTCTTTTTTAGTTTCAATTGACGTTTATGTAAACAGATTGAAGTGCTAGGGATGGGTCTCCCATAAGGACCTACTTCGCCAACATTTTCATGTACCACAATAAACAGAAATGTTTAGATCAATGTCCGACTTCATTCAAATCGGTTTTCTATGGGCGCTACATTGACGATACTTTCGTCCTTTTCAAAAACAAATTTGATGCCCATTCCTTCCTTTAATATTTCAATTCAAGACATTTTAAGATATAAAATTCACTTTAGATCTAGAGATCTAGAGCAAAATAAGGAATTAAGGGGATTTACTAGACTAAAATTTTCCAAATTTTCGTTTTCAATTTTTTTTTACTGCAACGAGGTAAACAAAAATGCATATGGATATGTAAAATTGAATTCTGAACACATTTGCTTCAAAAAAAGTTTTCGATTTTTGCAATGGAAACAAAGTTATTGCGCGAACATATACAAAGTATATAAATTTGGGCAAAAAATTATTCTTCTTCTGTAATTTTCAACGTAGAAGCGTCATACTGGTCTCATTCAACGCCGAAATACTGTGGCAACAGCGTAACGACGCAGAATGTCATTTAGATTAAAAATTTGATATTTTGGTGAAAAATCTATGATTTTTTGACGAAAACCTAGGTCAAATGCATCACAAATATTTTCCTAATTCTAAATTTTAAAAATCCTTCGTACGTTTGTTGGCACAGTATTGCCGTGTCAAATGAGGTCAAAATAAAGTCAAACCTTCTCTCAACGAAATGCAGAGCGCATACCCTCTAAAAATAGTCAACCGGTAAATTCGTTTTTTTTGTGCTCGTATTCTGTGATTCTATAATATTGACTGTACAGACTGACATGTCCATATTTTATTTGCAGACTTTTTGTTAAGAATGAGCCAAGGCTCAACACGTTCAAAGTATGTGAATGGTTTTAAAGTACTTCTCCATTTCTTTTATTGTGATTTTGCTTCACAAAAAAAATTTTCCGTTGTAAATTCAAAAGTATTGATCACGTAGCACCTCTACTAAATAAACTCAGCTAGACTCCTATTCAAGAATGGTTTCTCCTGCACAAAGCTCAATACGTATTCTCCTCGTTAAATTTTCTTCAGAGCAATGCTTATATAGTGCAATTCCATCCCCCCACCGTTATTAACCTAAAGCCGAATAGGAGACAATGTCATAATCAACGACCGTTCATCTGACATTGGGCAGAAGGCTCTGTCAGTATCAGGCGCCTTACTGTGGAACAAACTTCCCCCAAAGTGTTAAAATCGCTCAAACATAAAAGAGAATTCAAAACCAACATAGCTCGTCAGCTTGAGTCTACGCAATTGCAAGCTGCAGTACATAATGAAGTAGTTACGAATTTCAATCACTAATTATCCTATATTTCTTTTCATAATACCACATCCAACATATTTTTGTATTATGCGTATGCAATGTGATTGCTTGAATGCGAATATTTGCGTACATGCATGTGTATCATGGGTTTGTATGTGAGTACATGTATGTATGTGTATATATATGTGTATATATACACATATGTATACGCAAACAGCAGTTTCTGTTCTATTGCTAATCAAGCGACTTGCATTTGTGCTATAAATACCGTATATTTTAAATTTTCATTTTAAGAATATATTCAATACCTGTCCACTTGTCACGTTACCTACCTCGTCACCTCCTTACACTATTGTGAAGCATGTAAATGAGAAATATCGTAAATTTGCTGTTTGATTCAAAGCGTGCTATTGGAGACAGTGAACTTCTATTTTATTGTGCTCACTCCAAAAGATAGTATTGAATATGTCGTTTGACCTGGTAGTTATGGATACATTTTAGCCACAAACACTTTTAATATCATTCCTTGATGTCAAGAAAGCCAAAGCTCATATGTCAATGTACATAGAAACTGTCACAAGTGTTTTCACCCCCCAGACTTCATCATCTTTATGCTTCTTTTATATGCATTCATGAATAAATATTATTAAACTCCAACTAACAGGCTATGGGGTATATTTTTGTGTATTTTTTCTCTCATTCTTTGGTACAAGCAGTGACATGGGGCGTCCTGGCACCCATCTTCGAATATATATCCACCCACGATCTTTCATATTAAAATATTCCAAAAGGGTGACGTAATTCATCTTCAGTGTTTATTCCTGTCCCAAAATGTCTTTGTTTGGCTTTGTGTGGGGGCACTATGTCGTTTCTTACGCTCGTAAGTATATTATGAAAACACTATTCAGGTAGTTAACTTTCCGTTTTGTCCCAGCCATGTTGTAAATGTTATGGTTAGCATTGTACAATAATCATTTTCATGTTTTCAGGTCAACTCCTGTATGCCGGTATTATTAGAGTGAGAAATGGCATAAATTTTGTGCAATGGTAAAATATTTTGTTCCTCTGAGCTCATTTAGGATACTGTAGTTGATATGTACGCATGAAGAAATTATTCAGAATGTCGACCTCATAGTCTTAGACAAAGATTAATTTAAATCTGTCCAACTTACTTTCAATGTTAATCTCTAAAAGTACTATTACTATGCTCGTATGCTTAAATTTCAATATGAGTGCGCACCAACTAGAATGTTATTAACAATGCGTCACCTGGATTATGTTTTCTTAGTTACTTGTATTTACATGCATTGTCAAAATCAGATTAAAGCAACGAAGGGAACGTCTTTTTTCGTACTTTCAATAATCATTCGTTTCATTCTCAATCATTTGTTTCGACATTTGGCATGGGTGATACGATACCCGTGTGTGCATATCATCTGAGGATCTTAATGTTAAGATATTTTAAAGCCCAATGCAATACATTTTATGTATCAACTTTATCGGAAATAAACGGTTTTTCTTTCTTCTTTTTCTTATTGATTTGAATAGACTTATTTTAATAATATTGATTTGAACGTGTTATTGATTTGAGTGCTCTGTACACCTAGTACGGTTTGTTTGCCAGTTAGGGATTTTTGTGTTGAGAAATTTTTAAAACCAATTGTGTTGTAATACATTTCATGGATCAACTTCCTCGAAATAAACGGTTTCTTTCTTTTTTCCTTATTTCAAAACTGAGATCATAATCCATAATTTATGGCATGGCTTTTTCTTCATATTCTGTTGATTTTTTATGGTTTTTTCGATTTCTGTACGACTGTCTGTTGTTTTGTGTGATGCGTTATTTGTAAGGCCGCCGTCACACGGAGACCAAATGGTAACGTTTTATCATAATCATCTACAGTCAGCGGTACTACTCGGTCTGCCTAGCGCCATGAAACCGTCAGATTTCAGCCTTAGTTTGGGACTAGTTTGGTCAAACTAAGGCTGAAATCTGATTGTTTCGTGGCCCTGGACAGACCGACTAGTGCCGCTGTAGATGATTATGTAGATGATTATGACGAAACGTTACCATTTGGTCTCCGTGTGACGGCGGCCTAAGGGACATATTAGCCTCGGCTAAATTTTTTGAATTTAGTTTTTATTGTCAAAACCAATTAGTAAAAGTTTTTAGGGTTCAAATTATTTATTCAAATATTTTTTTTAGCAAAATACGTAAATTTAATCGATAAAAATTTTGGATGAAATTAAAAAAAGTTTCTAAATTTTTCCTAAAAAAATGCAGATTGCGTAAAAATTCGACCTACAAACAAAATTGAGAAAACTGAAAAAGCTGACCAGGTCCCCGCCCCCAGTGAGGGGGGGGGGGGAGGAGTTGAACAGTGTTGCGGTCACCGTAGCCGAGTGGTTAAGAGCGCACTCTTCAGGGGAAGGCTTCGGCAGTTCGAGTTGCGGCAGTCCCGCTCGGTGATTCTCCCCGTTGGGAAAAGGGAGAACTCAGCCACAACTTCCCACTTTACCCAGGTGCCAGAAACAGGAACCAGCTTGACAGGGGGTAACCGTCATTGCGTCCTGGCGTTAGTTATGAAGCATTTGAAAAACCAATGTACGAGATGATGTGTCTCAGGCTTGATTGGAATAAAACTTCCTTTCTGCAGGGCCTGCAGCAGAAGCTGCGCCAGAAGCAGGCCGGCCTGCAGAGGCTGCCTGTGGTGTGCGAGACGCAGGCCACCATCACGAGACGAGACAGCCTCGAGACACACATCGCCGACATCAACAAACATCTTTTTCTGCTCCAACATTACCACATCGCCGTCGCTGATGTCGGATAAATGTGTCGGGCTTGATAGGAAATAAAGCAGCCTTAGATGCCGATGTTTGCTTTTGCGGGCGTCAACGTTAACGTTTCTACCGATTAAGGACCTTTCAATCCAATATTTAAAATCCAATGCATTGTATTACATGTATCAACTTTTGTGGAACTAAACGATTTTTTACTCTTCCTTTTCTTTTATAAAGGGTCAGTGTTCCACATTAATTTTTATGTTGTGTTTCGCGATGTGGTGTTAATGCTCAGTCTAATTTTAAACCTTTATGGGAAATACAAATATTTTATCTATTGGAATAAGCATTCCTTGAAACATGTGAGGTCCCGAGCTGAGTGTTAGGTAGCTCTTCTTTTTGTTGAAATAGGTTTTGACATTGTTGCATTCCAACTTTTTGGCTCACGGCTGTCCTGTTTTTCAGCGCTTACTACTTTATTCAACTTTTATCTTGTTCCAATAAACTTCTTCCTTAACGTAGTTTCTATGGGCAGGGATCTTGTGTGGAAACACTCCTTGTGCGAAAATTCCCCGTTCCCTGAACTCTATACTAAATGGTTCCTTTATCCTTCCTTTCTTTGGTACAACTTTTTTGCGGTTAGAGAAACTTGAACTAAATTGTCTTACCTATTGCCAGGTGCATACATGACTATGTGTGGCTGCTGAGTATTATGTTGGGCATCATGTTGAGTATTGTGTTGGGCACCATGTTGAGTATTGTGTTGGGGACCATGTTGAGTATTGTGTTGGGGACCATGTTGAGTATTGTGTTGGGCGCCATGTTGAGTATTGTGTTGGGGACCATGTTGAGTATTGTGTTGGGCACCATGTTGAGTATTGTGTTGACACCATGTTGAGTATTGTGTTGGGCACCATGATGAGTATTGTGTTGGGCATCATGTTGAGTATTGTGTTGGGCATCATGTTGAGTATTGTGTTGGGCATCATGTTGAGTATTGTGTTGGGCATCATGTTGAGTATTGTGTTGGGCATCATGTTGAGTATTGTGTTGGGCACCATGTTGAGTATTGTGTTGGGCACCATGTTGAGTATTGTGTTGGGCATCATGTTGAGTATTGTGTTGGGCACCATGTTGAGTATTGTGTTGGGCACCATGATGAGTATTGTGTTGGGCACCATGTTGAGTATTGTGTTGGGCATCATGTTGAGTATTGAGCTGAATATAAACAAAACATCATGTTGACTATGTGCGCCACTATCAGGTGAGTAACTTAAACTAAAATCAAAGCTATAGTAATGAATTGTTTTCCAGAGTACATTATTCGCTGTCAAATTTTTTTTTTTCAATAGAATGGCGTTTCAAGAAAAGAAGAACGCAGTAATTACATTTGTTTCCTTTCTTCCTACACACACACGTTGCACACACTCGTGCAATTCCCCACTTTTCATTCCTGCGGAGTTGACCACACGGCAAATGTAGCCACCGCTTTGTAATGTCAGTATTCGTGTGTATCTGTGATACCGAGCGACAGTTTATCAATTTCGAAAAATTTTTTCACCTTCAATTTTTTCAAGACTTTAATTATTAACACGTTGATTGCGGCGGGTTAAACTCGAAGTCAATATTCAACTCGAATGACAAGTAATTACAGAGATCAATTTTAAAAGTAACAAACATTAGATGGGCTGCGCCTCCACTTAGTTTTCAGAAAGTATTTATGAAAATTGATTTTGTGACTACTGGTCGATCAGCAGCATTATGAAAATTCCCCGCGACCCCCGCCGTGTCACGTCGCAGTGAAGCTGTTAATGATCATTCTTCAGTATCTGTGATAAGGTCCCTGTGTATGTGTATGTTTTCACGGTATTATTCACATGTATCTGTGAAAATCATTCCTAAGTATCTATGATAATTATTCTTATGTATCTATGATACCGAGCGTCAGATTAAATTCGGTACAATTCTTCGGCTTCTCTCGTTTCAAAACGAAGCTCCAACAACACCACCGGATTTGCAATATTCCCCATTGCTTTTTTCTGATTATGTTCAACGATAACTCACACAGATTGATGTTCGAGAAGCGAAGGAAGCGAGTCACTTGCTGCACCATTAACGCGAGGTCAATTAGGTCGGTAATCATTGTTAATTTTTAGTAAATAATTGATATCTCAACTAATTAAGACGTGCAGACACGAGCACAAGGAAACAAAAACACAACGTCCTGCAAAAGACTATAATACGCATATTTACGTGAACATATTTCCACTGCAACCAACATTTACATTTTCAGGTTTAGAATGAAGAGCAACAACGCGACGCCTCACAGATAATACAAGCATTTCCGTTACCAAGAAACTGGTTATACACACAACGTGATTTGAGTTTCTGCCTCAAGTTGTTCTGTTTCATCAAAACTCAAGTTCATTTTCTGGCACACGAGCAGCGAGTTTGATGAAATGACAGAAAATAACGTCAAAAAAGCTGCAGTATTTGTCTATTAAACAGCCGCAATTCTAGCCTATTAATTGAAAAATTAATTTATGGATTACGAGCCCCTTAATTTTCCCATATTAATTCACCAACAAGGCTGTTAATTTGAGAGAGACGAAAATAATAACATTAGTGCAGCGGGAGGCGCAAACTTATGAGAAATGACGGCAAATGCTGACTCCTCAACGACTGTCCACCGCGCACACGACATACAGCCAACAGTAACTGTGGCTGCTACCGTATACTGTACAGCAACAGTACTCGCCACAATATACTGTCCCAGTAACCGCAGCAGCTTCAGTACACTATAGAGTAACTGCAGACTAAAATATACAGCTACAGTAACTGCACCACAAGGCCAGCTACAGTAACTGTACAGCAAGGCCATCAACAGCTACAGTAACTGTACAGCAAGGCCATCAACAGCTACAGTAACTGTACAGCAAGGCCATCAACAGCTACAGTAACTGTACAGCAAGGCCATCAACAGCTACAGTAACTGTACAGCAATGCCATCAACAGCTTCAGTAACTGTACAGCAAGGCTATCAACAGCTACAGTAAATGTTCAGCAAGGCTATCAACAGCTACAGTAACGATGCCACTAGGCCTGCAGGCCGCGTTTCCACTAGGCCTACAGGCCGCGTTGCCACTAGGCCTACAGGCCGCGTTGCCACTAGGCCTACAGGCCGCGTTGCCACTAGGCCTACAGGCTGCGTTGCCACTAGGCCTACAGGCTGCGTTGCCACTAGGCCTGCAGGCTGCGTTGCCACTAGGCCTGCAGGCCGCGTTGCAACACTAGGCCTACAGTTTCAACAACGCCATTTCACCCAGAGCCTCGCAGCGACACTCACAATTAGAACACGATGTTCAGAAGCTAGTTGAGTAAGTAAATAAGTAGGCATAAAATGATATCTATGAGAAAATTGATCGGAAACTAAAGTACAATTCACAGCAAACGATATGCAAGCATCTGACGCTCGTGCAGCGAAGCAAACAAAAATGAGTCCGAGATGCGCCAACCCTCCCACCCTGGACCAGTCAATACTCCCTTCCTGGACGTGCCAGTAGTTCTCCAGACAACCCAATCCTTCATTACAAGCCAATCCTCCAACAAGAGCCAATCCTTCTCCATTACGAACCAATGCTCCTCTAGAACGTATCATTCCTCCAGGAAGAGCCAATCCCCCAACAAGAGCTAATCCTTCTCCATTACGAACCAATGCTTCCGTAAAACAAACCATTCCTCTCGGACGAATCAATCCCTGTCGATGACGCGCCAAGCCCCTCCTCAGCACACAAAGCACAACACACACCAAAACTCGGAGCAGGGCAGCAGCAACACGAGGGACTGCCTCGCCCCGCCTCTACAGCTCCTGGTGACGCAAGGGATGCCTTTGGTACACACACACAACGCCTCAGGCACAACTGGGCTTCTTTTTTATTCCATACACTCAAAATTTAAAATAAAAACTGTATGGGGACACAACACTTGGGGCGAACAGAACTGGGCTCCCTTTTTATTCCATACACTCCAACTTAATGCAACAAAATTTTTATGGGGACACAACGCCTAAGGCAGAAATGGGTTCCGTTTTTATATTCCATACTGAAAATATTTAAAGAAAAACAGAAGAATGGTGTTCACGGATCACCCTGACAGAATTTGGTAGTGGCTAATGTTTCCAGTAAAGTGCATGAATGTAATTGAAATCAAGTCCGGTTTTATTTTGATGAATGTAATTTCATCGTAATTGAGGCAAAAAATCAGTGGCTTTATTTTACCATTTCCTATGAGATTCTCCACAGAACAATAAAGTGTGGAATAAAAAGTTACAGTAAAACTCCCCTCAGCAATGTAAAATATCACCAGCCTATTTCATAAATATCACCCCACATTTCATAAATATTCATAAGAATGCTCCGGAATATTAGTTAATATTGATCTGACAATGCTCTAAGGAACGCCAAAGCTTAATAAGAAACATTAGATTAGCAAAACCAAGCATTTTACATGAGTTATTGTTAGGCGTACCCCGTACACAGAGCACCTCAAAAATAGACCTATAAATAAGGCTTTGGCTATGATAATGCGCGTATGAATGCTATCGCAGCAGCTAACATGATTTTGAGGTACACTTCCCCAAGAGGTGAGAGTAAGACACGTTCCATTACGCTACAGCTTCGTTGAGAAATTTCAGAAACAGGCTCGGATGTACCTTCCAACACTACAATGATCCAACACCCCTCACAGACGATCGTCAGCCAACGGTTTACAAACTCGCCAAGTACACGGCATGTGCTGCTGTAACACAGGACACAAAGTGATCAACCAGGGCACTTTTTTGTGGGTGCATCACCAGACGCTGTTGAAATCTTAATGCTGATTAAGACAGCGAGTAAACTATTTGCAATACTTGACCAAGTAATAACCCTCGTGACACCACAACCCAGAACCAAAATTTTCCACCAAAACTCTCCCTTTTTTTGCCTGCGATCAGAACACGTTCAAAACCTGCCTCAAACACGTTCCTGACATGAGCAAGCAGAGATGAGCCATGGAGCCAAGCTGGCCAGCTTACTGGATACCTTCCGCAGCACGCCAGCCTGCACATGCTACTGCAGCAGGACAGACTCGCTACGGATGTAGGCTACACAGCCTGCGCACGAGCTACACTGCCTGCAGACACAGGCCACACAGCCTACAGAGCCTGCTGAGCAGCACCAGACTCGCTGCAGGCAGGAGCAGTAGCTGGACCTGCAGAGCTGGACTCGGAGGTGGTGGGGGGCTCAGAAGAGGGCGGCTCAGATGCGGTCTCGCTCGGGTCGATTTCTTCAAAGGAGGAGCCCGTGTTGGTGTCGCTTTCCTCCGCTGATGCTGTAGAGAAACGGTCGCTTTAGTATTCTTGACCTCATCACAACCAAATTTTTGGGCAAAGTGTTGCTTTAGTAATCCTCACCCTATTGCGACTAAATTTTGGGGCAAAGGGTTGCTTTAGTTAAGGTCGCGTTACGGTGCCACATCAGCCGAGCCAGCTGTTGCTGAGTGACGGTTTTGTTCCATTGAGATGAGGATTGGCTCGGCTGATGGGGCACCGTGACGCGTGACGCGGCCAAGCCTCACGCGCTACGCCACAACCTCCTCCCCCTTTTGCACCTCCCTGCACTCTGTAACTGCCGCGTAACCGTCAAATGGCTTAGCAGGCTTGACAGTTACACATTTCTCTATCGTATAGAGCAATAAAAAATTTAAAAATTCAAATTTTTTCCTTAACGACAGCGAATTTTGAAACAATCTCTCGTCAGTACATCCAGCAACTTTTTGCGCACCCAATGATACCTGAATCATTACTCTACAATAAAAACTCGGAGTAGATTTTGAAAAATGATCAATTTTACCCACCATTATTTCCGTAATTACGGTGAAAATGAGAAAAAGTGTAGGACACGACCCCTATTTATTTCCAAAATTACAGGCGTACCTAAAATTTTCTAGTTCTAGATCCCACAAAAAAAACGTTATGGCCATTTCATTGATTCATGCTAATTTCTGGCTAGACGGTCCTCTTAAATTGCCCAAATAAACTTATGTGACCTAATGACCTTTCAATTGCCCAAATAACTTTTTAATAACCCTTATAACCTTTTAATTGCCCAAATAACTTTTTAATAACCCTTACAACCTTTTAATTGCCCAAATAACTTTTTAATAACCCTTATAACCTTTTAATTGCCCATCGCAGCCAACGCTTTGAAACATCCGCGGCACCACAAACTACAGTGTAAGGACTACCGCCTGCCCACGCCTCGCCCACTCCACCATTCACTGCCGTCCGACACAAAACCTAATGCCAAAATATAACTATATAAGCTATCCACTCTAGTAATCTAGAAATATAGTAGTTAGTGTGAGGTTCTATTTCCATTACAATGATATTTTTACAGAGGAAAGAGAAGGAGCCATTTAGGACTTTGGAAAATGGGGAATTTCTACGCAAGGTGTGTTCCCACACAGGATACCTTGTGCATAGAAAGACGAAGTCAGGAAGTAAACTCATACAATAAAATGAAAGTTGAAGAAAAAAGTTGTAGATGTTGGAAAAACAGGACAGCAGTGAACCCCCAAAAAAAAGAGGGTCGGTCTTTAACAAAATTAAAAACCCTACTCTATTCCAACAAAAGGCCTTCAGTTTGAGACCTCACATTTTCCCTCCTCGGGAGCGCTACTGCCCACAGACACATAAGCAGCAACGCGGTGAGGTACGCACCTTGCTGCTGTGAGCCCGCGTCACCAGCTCCTGAGTCGCCGCTCGAACCTTCCAAGTGGTCAACAAAATCAAAACCAAACCAAAATTAAAATATCACTTGCCAACAAAATCAAGAATGCTGGTTACTAACTAAATTGAAAATATGTCAGTTTCTAATGAAATTTAAAATTTAATTTAGTATGGAAATCAAATGCACAAATTACAACCAAATTTAAAATGCAAATTGCTAATGAAATTTGAAGTACTGATAACTCGCATATATAAAATACTAATTACTAATAAAATTAGAAATGAACATTTCTAACGAAATCAAACGTACTAATTACTAACAACCTTGAGAACATAATTACTAACGAAATTAGAACACAAACTACAAACTAAGCAGAAACATTACTAGCAAGGAAGAGAATAGAAAGACGTGCACTGAGGCAAGAAATACATCAAGGTCGGATGGCGCGAGGCTGGCAGTCAATCCTGCATTTTAGGCTTCCACAGCCCTCTCGAAAATGCAGGATTGACTCCCGCACCCAATATATAAGGTAGAATATAAGTTCTAATGACTTGTGTGACGAGATCGTGAAAAGAAATAGCTTGGATAATCTGCCATTGTGAATTGTCTGAGGTATTGGTTTGAAAAGCTGCACTCAATGTAACATGAACAAAGTACACTGCAAGTTTACCGATAGAGAATGTGTTTAAAATGGCACCGTTACCGTATGAAGACGCATTCACCTTGTCTCTTCGTCAAATGACTTTCTGCTCACCAATAACACAATCTCAAATCCCGGTTGTTCTTGACCAATACACACATTCATTTATCCATAAATGCCATACTAGCAAATCTAAAGCCACTACCCCATACAACACGCTAGTGTAAAAGGAAGGTCAATTCCGAGTGACAAGCGGCTGCCAGAAATTAAGATTCAAAAACAGCGCCTATTTATAAAACTATTCATAAAATAAAAATGAGAAACGCTATCGTGAGAGAATCAGAATATCTAAGCACGAACCAGCACACAAGGATGCCATAAAATGAGCCTAGAGTAAAAACAAGTACGGATGCCATAAAATCAGCTATAAACAAGACAAGACTAAGTGCTGCAGCACACAAACAACACGCACACATACACAAACAAGACTTACCTTCAGCCAATAAGGAGGCGGACTGCTCCCAGTTGACACTGCCGTCCTTGGCTCCGACAGAAGCAGCTGCGGACTCCTCCTCATCTGCCGGGGGCGTGAGCTCCTCCTCCCCCTTCACCCCCGTCTCATCCTCTTCCTCCTCCTCCTGCTGCTGGTCGTCTGAGGACCCGTCGTCCTCCTCAGGAGACGAGACGAGGTTGTCCTCACACAAGTCGGGCACGTAGAAGCTGTCCTGCAGCTCGAGGGGCCCCATGAACAGGATGCGGCGGGAGGTGTTGTCGTACAGCTCCAGGTACGGGTGCGCGCACAGCTCGCGCCGCTCTGCAACACGACACAATGTCACTGCTGCTGCTACACCTCTTCTCTTGAGCGGCCCATTAATCATCAATTTAATATTCAATTTCATTGACTCATTATATTGATGAAAATTTTTGTTGTGCACAAACAACGTCAATCTTTTCATCAATATAATTGATGGAAACCAGTCATTTGCTCTGCGGATGCCTTATGTGATGGTGAACGAAGAAATTACCATTGTAGCGCTCGCCTCGGCAGTTTCATCTCCCAGAAAATTCCCGCATAAACGCAAGACATGGGCCAAAAACTGGCTAAGGGAACGTGGCAGAATGTTCTGAACTGATGCATTGCTCAAAGAATTGCGTGCAAATGCGCCAGAAGATCTTAAAAGCTATTTTTGAATGGACACTACATCATTTAATGAACTGTTGCATCTGGTCACTCCATAAAAAGTACGGATACGAAGTACCTAGTACATTTCAAGATAATTCAAACAAGTAGGTTAACAATTTTAAATAAAATAACTTGACTACATTCAAATTATACAATAATCTGACCTAAAAAGTACCAGATTTTCGTGGCAGCGTGCTCCAGCATGCAAGAAACACCAGATCTGCGTGTACACAAAAAAGAAATTCCAAGTATTCCCAGGTTTATGCACTACGACTTTCAGAGCTAAGAATGAAATATTGACGAACCATCAATAAAAAATCTAACTAATTTGATTGCGTCAATACAATGAATCAATCAATTGACGGTCGTCAATCAAGCCCACAGACAATCAATTAAATTGTCAATATTCATCATTGTCAATTATATTGACAACAAAATTTATCGTCTATGGGCCGCTTCAAGTGCTGCTGCTTTCTTTTGTCATTACAGAGCATAGCTACACCACGCGGTCGCTGCTGCAGCTCTCATCTCAAGTGCTGCTGCTTTCTTTTGTCACTAAGAGCATTGCTACACTACGCGGTCGCTGCTGCAGCTCTCATCTCAAGTGCAGCTGCTTTCTTTTGTCACTAAAGAGCATTGCTACACTACGCGGTCGCTGCTGCAGCTCTCATCTCAAGTGCTGCTGCTTCTTCCATTATTGAATAGGAGTGCCACTTTAAAAGCAAATCATCACAAGTGCTGCTACTTTTCTAGCCATTGAAGAGAACAGCCATTTTAGTTGTGAATTAGGTACTCTCTTTAGAGTAGAGCACTTTGTAGAAGTTACCTCTTTGAAGGATCTTCATTTTCTTTGTGAGAACACTGCCACTTCATTAAGTACCGCCCTTTTATACAGAGAACATTACAATACATCAAATAAACGCTGCCATGTTGTAGCACACTACTCACAAGCGCAGAAGCAGTTCTCTCGGTGAACTTCAACTCTAACCTCAACAATGGCTTAGTTTTATTATTCAAGTTCAAATGGGATCAAAAAGCAATTACAGGTTCCTCCTCGGCAAATAATTCCCATCTCGTCGAGTGAACCCACCCATAGCAAACTGTGAGATACAGGTATTTCTCACCTCCATAATTAGAACTTCTACTACACAATTAAAATTTTCGAAAGATACGGGTATCTCCCGAAAGTATTTCATCAATTATAAAAACACTCACCCACGTACTCCCTGAGGGCAGGGTATACTCTCTCACGCAGGGTACACTCCCCCACGCAGGGTACACTCACCCACGTACTCCCTAAGGGCAGGGGACACTCACCCACATACTCCCTGAGGGCAGGGGACACTCACCCACATACTCCCTGAGGGCAGGGGACACTCACCCACATACTTCCTGAGGGCAGGGGACACTCACCCACATACTCCCTAAGAGCGGGATACACTCTGAACACAGCAAAGATACAGGAGAGGGTGCTGCAATAGGGGAAGTCTGTGACAACGGCATGCTTGACGGCAGGCAGCACGACCCGCTTGTAGCCGTGGGACTCGAGGAGTGCCACGTGCTCAGGGTCTGCACTGGCACCGTCCTGGGCCACAACCAGCCCTACTATGTAGCGCAGGTTGTCCGCACACTTCTGCGGGCGGCAAAGCAGGCAAACCTCAGTCAACCCGGACTGTGGTCATGGATGAGGTGACAACTACACAGCTATGGGTGGATGCAAAATTAGCAGTGAATGGATGGAATATTAGCCAAGAACAGAAAGAAAGCCAGCAACGGATGAACTGACAACTAGCTATGGATGGAAAGACAACTAGCAATAGATCAGAAGGCTGGGAAGCATGTGATGTGTGTAAGGATGCTAGGGCCAGTAAAACTTGCCTTAAAATTTCACTAAGCAAAAAAATTTTCTAGGAAAGCACAGAAATACGTGTTGAGGTATGAACAACAAAAAAACGAGGAGGGCATAATATCTAATCATCTATTTCCCTCA
>JACJUY010006173.1:42880-53165 GCA_014220935.1 Platorchestia sp. MABIK | reverse complement strand
TCCTGTCACGAAAAAGATATCTCAAAGTCTGCCCGAAGCGTGTTGCAGCCTGGGGGAGAACACCACTGCCTCCTATATCTCCAGGTCTGCTCATACAAACCGTGACATCACAGCAGCGGTCGAAGATATTGCATCAATGTTGTGAATCGATCGAGCGAAATTCAGTTAGGTTCAAAGATTTTCGTTGATTTTCCGCTAAGGGGTCCTGACCAAGGTTTGAAAAATTGTAGGAAATTGGCTATGAAACATTTTCTGTCAAATCATGCGATCAAAAATCAGTTTTTCCTAAAAAATTTTTATACAGGGTAGAGTAAATCAAATGCCCGAGTTTTGAAAGGCTATTAGGAAGCGTAAAACAATACTTACAGAATTATTTGTTGTTTTATTCGAATCAGTATACAATGCCGTTTGTGTGCTCACTTTTTGAAGATGACATCAGGAAAATGGTGGTGACCACACGCATCTTACCTTCACCACCACAGCACTTGTGCGCGCCCTTCAAAGCTCAGGCATTTAATTTGCCCCATCCTGTACAACAGAAAATTTAACTCTTTACGAGCTTATTTATACTCAGCATTTGCCCACTCCATCAGCTGAGACAACGTAAACTAAGGAAATAAAGTTCGCAAGCATTTTCCTGCAATATCTGTAGGTTAGAGCCCTTCATCACTGGGGCTTTTGAGGTAAGCAAGGTAGGGTTTATTCACACCTCTTCCTCTTCAATGTTGTTCCTATGTAGTCGTCCAAACTCGTCGATTACTACGAAAGTTTAGCGCAATTCAACAAATCAACGAAAAATGCGCTAAGTTGGACACTATCATTGAAATCTGACTTAGCAAGTGATCCGATCTTTCTAGTCGACATCGCTTCAATAGGGATTCCCTTTCTAATGCACAAATAAATTAGAAAGTACACAATGAAGTCTAAAAAAGCATTGTTAGGTTCGCCATGAATAAGTTCGCCGCAAAAAAATTATCTGTTGTGTCAAGTGCAAGTTATTTACTACGTTCATCAATCGGTCATCAAAGCTGTGACCGAAGTTGAAATTAAATGCAAATCATGCAGCAGTTTTTCTTCAGTGCTTGCAAAGTATAGACTTTTTCCTTTTTTATGTTACAATACGATGAAGCGAAAGCAAGAAGTCTCGGAATGACGAAAGGAGGCTATGCATTTGGTTGAGCTAGAAGACACCGTCAGAAAGAAATAGCGGAATTCGCTAGTTCATCAATCCACACTGTAAAATGGGTCTACAAACAATGGAAACAATCAGGTACACCCGTCAATTCGAGGCAAAATCGTGGTCGGAAGAAAACTCTAACCTATAGGAACTGCCACCGTATGTCCCGGATTGTTGGCCGGAGTCGCTTTGCAGCAAGAAAGGAACTGCTGCGAAACTTCAGTGATGTCCCTTTTCGTGCCGTTTCTAAACAAATTGTCGTGGAGAACTGCATGCAGTGAATACGTAAAGCAGAGTGGCTCGCAAACGGCCAATGCTAATTAATGCTCACAAGACCACTTGTTTAAACAGACCCACAACACACGCATAGTGTACTGTACAGGGAAGGAAAAGTGTCATGCGATTAGATGAATCATAATTCTGTCTCTATATCAATGATATCCACTGTCGAGTTCAGTGAAGACCTCATGAAGCCTTCAACGAAATCTGTGTGCTGATGGTTGTACAAGGAGAAATAGGGTCGGTCGTGTTCTGGGGTTGTTTCAGCTCTTTAAAAGTGATCCTTTACTTGAAATATTCATCAAAGTGAACCAGCATAGCTGCGTTGAGTTGCTAGACAGCCAAGTTTTGCCATTTGCACAATTTCGGAATGGAGATAGGCACGTTGCTTTCTATTTCTTTTAGAATGACAACTTTTGAGTGTTGTGGTGATCCCAGCGGCAAGCCGCGGACCTCCACAAGACCTGAGAAAAGCTGCCTCCAGACTANGCACCAGCTGACCTGTTCGTAACGGTCGCACGACGTAGCACCAATCTTCACGTCTCGCCGCTGCGTTCTTAAGCATCGTCCTCGCGGACGGTACTTGCTATTTGTGCTTGTTTCAATCATTACGTAATTTATGTCATTCTCAAATAGGATTGTACTTCAATCATCACGCATTAGTGCTATTCTCGCATAGGATTGTGTTCCCATCATTACGTAGTTTATGTCATTCTCGAATAGGATTGTACTTCAATCATCACGTATTTGTACTATTCTCGCATAGGATTGAGTTTCAATCCTTACGTAATTTATGTCATTCTCAAATAGGATTGTACTTCAACCATCACGTATTAGTGCTATTCTCGCATAGGATTGTGTTCCAATCATTACGTAATTTATGTCATTCTCGAATAGGATTGTACTTCAATCATCACGTATTTGTGGCTAAATCCGCGGCGTACTACGGCCTCGCCACTAGCTACATTCTCACCGAGTAATTTACGTGTAACGAACAGTGCTCATAGTAGTCAGTGAGGGCCAGTGTAATGGTCCGTGTTCCGTGTACCTAACAGCCACCAATATAATTACCGTGTTACCCCCGTGTTGTCCATATCCTGCCGAATACGGTTGTACCTCAGGCACTCGCTTCGGGCTATCCTGTCACGAAAAAGATATCTCAAAGTCTGCCCGAAGCGTGTTGCAGCCTGGGGGAGAACACCACACACTCATTCATAATAATGTTGTTTGTTAAACTCACGTGTTTACCTCTAAATAAAGTAATTGAATCTTTCAGAAAATCTTAATTGAATATTTCAGATAGTCGTTACTATCCCCACGTTGATCAAGTTTATGCAGTGTAGAAATCTCTATCTCTCATTAATCTCTTTCTGTGCATCTTACCTCTCAAATTTTTCCAACTTTTTTCTCTCTCCCTATCGACGGTTTAAATCCTCTTTTCGACACCTGATTCTCTTTACACCAGTTAGGAATTACCAAGGTGCCGTGACATAATTTGATTACTGTGGGCTTATTGACGTACTACATTGTGTTTCTAGGGGCTACGTTGTTTTGTAGGTTGGTTTGATTGTTTTATTGGATATATTTCAGGTTCTTTAGGGTTATGTTGATTTTTTGATTGGTTCTGTTATGTTAGGCTTGACTTTTTTGAGGGTTACAATTATATTTTAGGTTACTTGGGCCGTATTTTTGGTTTGTAGTTTCATCTGAGTTACTTACATTGAGAGATGCTCTGAGTACAATATGTATTGATACTCATCCTTCATCCCATCTCTGAGTACACATCCCTCACCCCCATCTTTCGCCCCATCCCTTACGTCATCCCTTGCTGCATCCCTCCCTCCATCCTTAATTCCATCCCTAACCCATCCCTCACCCCATCTCTGACCCCATCCTTCACCCCATCCCTGACTCCATCCCAGACTCCATCCCTGACTCCATCCCTGACTCCATCCCAGACTCCATCCCTGACTCCATCCCTGACTCCATCCCTGACTCCATCCCTGACTNGATAACACAAATTAGGCATAATGTTCGTCTAGTACGTATGTCAAACGTTGACATAAATATCTTAATCTAAGTACAAAATTGTAATTACCACGAGGAAATGAAGTCAGTGATAAATTGCCCCGTGCCAGTACCAGCGAGTGTGGTCAGGCTCCGAAAGAACCACAACTAGTCTGGGCTAGCTTAATCCCATAAAATAACGTTATTCATCAAAATTATCGTAAACGAAGTTGTTGTAACATATTGGTGACCTAAATTCATTTCAATAACAAACGAGAACAATGTTTGAAGCGTTTATGTTTTCAATCGAAAACCCTGGACATAATTAAAAGATTAAACAATTAAAACACATAATTTTCATAAATCAAAATGGCTAAATATTATTCTAAACCTCAGAATATTCTTCTAAACCTATCCTAATCGGACCTTACCCAACAAAACCATTGTTCGGGTTTATTCATTTCATAGATTTATTTTCCAGTACAAAAGGATACACCTAATTACCGTTGTTACCTTTTCATAATTCAGTTTAAAATTTTACCACCCCTTACACTTCCAAATGACAGAAAATTTTACACGCTGTTGTATCTCGGAACTTCAAAACTATTTAAAATCAATAATGATAATTTCGGTTTGAGACACAAGTCTCCAATAACAGATTACTTGGAGATTTCATAAACACCGCTCACATCCATATCAGATTGAATTTTAAAACCGTCCCCAAATCATATGAAATTTAAAGAATATACACTCCAATGGGTTGCACGACCGAAGCCCGGAGTAGGAGCCAGTAGGACGAACAGCGACCAGGCATCAGCTACAAAAATAACTCTTTCAGGTGTCAGCCACAGAACCGCCTACAAAAAACAAACTAATGAGTCGCTGAAAACTAAACGGGAACTAGATGCTGTGTCACAGTCTTCAACACGAATGAGCAGTACACTGGAAACTTCATAGTTACCTGGGTCAGAGAACACCAAAGAGAGTCAGAAGAGATACTAGGAGGTCACATGGCAGGAGCAGCTAAAAGTGGATTATTCGAGTCGCAGTAACGTTTGTTTTTTTGCAATCCCTGATACCTATTTCAACCGATCATAACGCATTCCAAAGATGATTTACACTCAAAAATATTTAATTAGATAGCTTTAAATGTTGTCACTTGTGGTCTCGAAATAACTTCAATGATTTTCAGAAAATCTCATCAAAACGTAATTCCTAAGGTGTAGAAAAATGTTTCGCCAATCACACTTCACGCAATCATAAACGTGATTGATGAAATGCTGGGTTGACGAAACAATTAGGTGATTAAATTAATAATGTTATTGTGATGAACAAAGCTAGAACAGTACATAGTGCGCAGAATAGATTTACGATCATTTCCATTTCATGGTAAATTGCGTAATTGATTTGAATCATCAAATACACCAAGTAGTGTTGAGCCTGTAAAAAAGTTCTAAATTTATCTTTTAATTCAAATGACCAAACTGACCCTGTCTTAACCTTCTAACTTATTATTCTATCTTAACCTTACATATTTTTTCTTAATCTACCCTAACAAAACCTAATATATTCTAACTTATTTAACCCTTCCTAATTGAATCTGTCTGAAATATAAACCAAGGATCGTAAGAAAATTCACGGCATTTTGGCAAGTTATGGAACCAATGCTATTCAAACCAGTCTTAACTCAATAAATGTATTCCATCTTAAACTAATTTATCCCAACTTGAACTACCTGAGACCAGTGAAAAAAATCACAGATAATTTTTAAACTGAAAAACCTAATACAACCAAATATATCTCCACCCATCGTAGCCAAACTTATCCCATCCTAATCAATCCCAACCTATTATACAGTTTCTTAAGTTTACAATTTGTCCAATTGGACAAAATCTTGAATTTCAATAACCTCAATCCAGTGGATCCGGTAACGACGGTCGACTTGGAAGATCTTATACTGCCAGGTGTACCACTACCTCGACTACGTTGTCTCTGGCAATTCGGTTATGATGACTATGTGGAATCCGTGCTGCTAATTTCGAGACGATTTGTTAATTCAGTGAAAGAAAAAACTTGTCGCAACGAAGAACGTGCATTGTTCGTACCAATGACACAAATTTCCTCACACAGCGTGAATAAATTTTCCCTCGCTAAGTTATTGAGAACGTAATTTTTTGTTTATGTCATTATTGGAAGCACAAAATCCCGGAGTATGTAGGAAGGTTCAAGACTATTGACACATGAAACATCAGCACGATTTTATCACACAGATTTCAGGACGAGCCCTAAGTTCGAAAGAAAGGTTCGAGCCCTAAGTTTTAGTTCCGAGTCAGCGAAAACTGCAAGGAGTTCGTACTTTCGAATAGGTAGGACGTTTGAATTTAACTAACTTTAACTCAAATGATCACGATAACCAGGTGGCGAAGATACTCATCGTCTGAGATCCTTGCCATTTTCATACTTTGAAATTTTGTGCATGGAATTATACAAGGAAAGATTTTATTGATAATGAAGCTCATGTATAATTAAACATTTGAATCAATATTTTCCGTGTGTATGCTCTGCATACCAAGCACAAATCTCACCCCTTTAATGGCTCGTTTTCAAAGCGAAAGAACACAAGTGCCTTTGTGTTCCGTCCCAAGCTTCTGAACCGCCTTGTAGGAATGGATTGTTCTTTGATACCATCGTAATAGCCTTAAGGGTACCATCCGAGGCCAAATTGGGGTCCCCCGGGGCACCCCTGACCTAAATTTTTTTTTGTCGAAACAGGATCCTCATGGTATGGGTTATTGTGCCATGAAATATTATGGCGCTACGGACACCAGAACCCCCCCCCCCCAGGAGGGGTTCAATAGGGGGCCAAATTCATAAAAAATTGAGTATGTTTTTTTTTGTCGTTAAAGGATCCTTATGGTATGGGATCTTGTGCTATGAAATATTATGGTGCTACGGACACCAGAACTCCCCCTCAGGGGGGTCCATAAGGGGGGCCAAAATCATAAAAAATTTAGTGTGTTTTTTTTGTCGAAAAAGGATCCTTAGGGTGTGTCAAATAAAATATAATAAATAAAATATATTATTTTATTATATAAATATAATATTTCTATATGTTTTTATGCACGATATTTCTTACGTTACATTGACATTCACAAGGAAAATGTTCACATTATTCGTACATAAAAATAAATCAAAGAAACTGCATTCATGTACATAAATTGTCAGTTATATTGCAATTCAATAGTATATTTTGTTTTTGGGCTCTCCTGAATAGAATACATTTCTACCATTCAAATTGTATCTCCTCATTGAATTTTAATGCTAGAACAAAACCAAAGACAATTTTAGAATCCTTGGAACATTTCTAACAAAGGTTATCGACTCAATTATTCAAATGCGACAAACCAAAAAATTTATATGGATCCAAACCCAAAAATAATTGTTTTAAATGTTACTATAAAGTTTCGCATATCACAAAATTTTTTTTTCAAAATGTTCAAATTGAGTCGATAAATTTTGTTAGAAATGTTCCAAGGATTCTAAAACTGTCTTTGGTTTTGTTCTAGCATCAAAATTCAATGAGGAGATACGTCTTGAAATCTACATAAAAATGTATCAAAAAACTCATTTTTATTAAAAAAAAATGTGGCCTAAATTGAAAAAATGACATGAGTAAAAAAGGTTAATTTTCAAAAAATACATATATATACCGACCAATTTTCAAGTGAATCTGACGAAAAAAGGTCAAAATCCCGGATGGTACCCTTAAGATACAATTTACTGATGTATTGGTTGTGGTTAATAAATTGTTTTAAATTGTTTACCTACGGAATTTTTGAAGTATGGGGTAAAACATTATTTAATCAATTGAAAGTCCCCACGGATATTGTTTGTTGACTACCAATATTATATGTGACACGTTCTTCGACTCTCAGATTATTAACATTCGTTCCATCGTCTGTTATTGAAAACATCCGATATGCTTGAATTTCTAGTGCTAGGCTTACCGCCCGCCAACTTTCCGTGGTAGAGGTTCCGAGCGGCAACATCCTGTATCCCAATGTTAACATTTAATAATGTACGCTATCCGCGCGTGAGCAGCGTGCATCCCAGATAGCGCAACTTACAACTTCTTACGGCTTGTTTAATGTTAATACACAGACTATAGGTTCAGATTAGCTGAGTTTAGGTTAGCATAGCATAGGTTGTGTTAGGTATGTTAGCTTTTGCTTCATTTACCTCTTTGACGACAGTATTTTTATGTTCATGTTACCGTTATTAAAACCATCGTTTTTTGACTGACACATGCGTCAGGTTGTCACCGACATCGAAATGAGAGAGGAACTGTCACTCGGTAGTAAGCTTCAAAGGAGATATTAGGAAAGAAATTTTACAAAAATTTCAGTATATTAAGTCTATTTTTGAAAGTAGGCCGAATGGACCTATAGAGCTTTAGAGGGTCAACATAAAATAATAAATACATGCAGGTAATTTTGAATAGGTAATGATAATTAGTATCTTTGTTATAATTGTTTTACATCTAATCCCATTATTTTTGCTACTACAATTATTAGTGTTATTATCACCACTATTACATTAGTGTAAAACTCCCGAGCCACAACGATGCATTCTCAAGAGAATGAAGAAAAAGTACCATTTAGTATGGGACTGAAGAAATCGGAAATTCACGAACAAAATTGGTCTCATGCAGGGTACCTTGTCCATAAAAATAGCAAGTTAGAAAGGAGGAGGAAGAAAAGACAACGATGAGCCAACAAAGAAAGCATGAAAGAAGTAAATTGGGCATGAAAGAAGTAAAGAAATGAAGACATGAAGGCATGAAAGAAGTTAAAGAAGTAAATTGGACTCATAAAATATAAGTCTCGAAGGCTTATCTCCATAGCTGAGATAGCCGAACAGTGTCCTCCTGAGGGCCTGGGAGCGCTAGTCCCCAAAGCATAGAACAAACAAATCCAACTAACCTAAGTCTTTTGCTTATGTCATGCCCCTAAACGGAACGTCAAACTTTCATCATGAATATCTAGTTATTTGGAAACTAGTTTTTTTACTCCCGCCATCACCGATTTTATCAAACTAACCACAAGAAATAGCTATAGAAAGAAACGTCATACATGTTCACAATTCAATTTTAAAGTCCCCGATAAGAACATTTACCGTGCAGGCAATGAAGCATAAAAGTGCTCTTATTCTTCAAGAACTCTCTTTGAATGTTCTTGGGGCAAACTGGTGAGACTGAGACACCTTCCTAGTGTATCATCGTGTACGTTTAGATTGCTATTAAAGACTTGACTGCGTGCAATCTTCATCGTTGTGTTCCGAATAGTGCGGTCTCATTCATTCAATAAAAAACGGGAGCCACGCACTCAGTCGAGCAATTACATCATTGTTAGTCATAAGTTGCTGCGTATTTTCGTCATTGTGCTGGCTCTCCCGCCGTATGTTCTAGCTCTCTTGACAAGTTTTGAGCTAATCTCTCCTTACATTCTCACGCAGTGAGTTTTGATGAGTGAAAAAGCTCAACTCAGTGTCTCCACATTGTTTACAGATGCGGCAAATGAAAACTTTTTCATTTTTTGAATCCATTTTATTGTAAATAAATCCAAGGTATTGCTGAAATTTGTAATGAGAGTTAATATTTTATAAAATCACATCGCACTCTTTGAGGGTTAGATCACGATTCGAGAAAATGGATGGACAGTTGAAAGTGTGGGGTGCTGCTGTCGCAAAGACACGAACTTTTCAGTCTGCTTCCGTGAAACTTGTTAAAGGTGATAAAGTAATAATGTATGGTGATATTCGTGGAAGCTTCAAAGCTCCAACGGAGAATCGATATACTGTTATTTACAATTTTGGAAATGAATGCCCATGATTCGTAAAAGTACAGAGGTAAAAAGTTGCCATTTGATATTAATAAGGAGTGTAGGTCTTATCTGCGAAAGCCTGGGACCCAAATTCCACGTCGTTTCTTGATCACATCAAATATTATAATCAGAGTCATAATCTTGGACTCTGAGGTACCCTTCTTGATATACGGGGTGTCCTACAAAAATGTCCCCGACTTTTTAAAAGATTATATGTCCGCTTTAAATTAACATTTGTGAATTGTCTTTTATTCACAATGTAGTAAATTTTATTTGCTTTTCGAATAATCCAAGTTTTTGAAAATCGTTAAATAACAACTTTCACTTTCACAACTACTTTCACAACTACAACAACTTCAACACAACTGTTAAACACAACGTTCTTTCAATGTTAAATGGTTATAGAACGATTTTCAAAAACTTAAATTATTCGAGAAGTAAACAAAATTTACTTCATCGTGAAAAAAAAACAATCAAAATTTGTAGTATAAAGCGGCTTTCTAATCAATCAAAAAGTCGGGGACACTTTTGTGGGACACCTGGTATAATCGCTGAAATTATCCTACGATATTTACTGCGAATTTTGTACTTTTAACAGCCATAAGAGTAATTTGACGCTTGAAAAGCAGAGTTTTAACTCACAAATTCTTGAATTCATTCGCTAATTCTTTGCTATTCATTCAGTTTGTTTCGCAGTTATACGACAATTCCTTGTGAAAGAAGATAAAATACATGCATGAGAACAATTTGACGAGCTCTCAGTCGAGGCACAGAGTTCGTGCCATAAAGACTTCAGGCTGATCCCAATGCCTTGTGGTGATCCCAGCGGCAAGCCGCGGACCTCCACAAGACCTGAGAAAAGCTGCCTCCAGACTACAAACGCATCCGTTCCAGAGCACCTCCGGACCCGAAGCGCCTAGTCAACCAAACACGGGACCTG
>JACJUY010006173.1:12528-41273 GCA_014220935.1 Platorchestia sp. MABIK | reverse complement strand
ACCAGTTCCGTGTACCTAACAGCCACCAATATAATTACCGTGTTACCCCCGTGTTGTCCATATCCTGCCGAATACGGTTGTACCTCAGGCACTCGCTTCGGGCTATCCTGTCACGAAAAAGATATCTCAAAGTATGCCCGAAGCGTGTTGCAGCCTGGGGGAGAACACCACAGTGTGTCGGTCTATAACTGTCGTTTATTAGTATAGAAGTCATTTAGGATTTGCCAGGCTTTCAAATTTACAGGTCAAGACCCCGAACATGAACCTAGAAGAAAATTTGTCGGACCACCTAGTCCTAGAGCTATATAAAATCGATCAGATGTACATATATTAGGTCACTTGCAGAACAAATGTCGTTTGTGGAGATCGCACACCATATTTGTACCAGATGACTGATGTTCGGCCGGTGAGCTTTGTGAATAATATGAATTGCGTGTTTTTTTAACATCTTGTACATGATTTTTGATCCCTCACACACAATATAACTAAAATTGTGAGGGAAATTATACGGAGCTACTCAATTTTTTACATTCGATTCCTTTCAACTGGCACTTCTGTTATGACAAGTATTGGGACGTAATTGCTATGGTGCCACGTTTGGAAGCAGGCGTAGAGATGTAAGAGACACTGAGATATAAGAGGCATCACTGAATCTGATCAATGCTTGCTATATCTTCAGGCTTGTTCCTTGAGTTGGCACTACAACGATGCCGCACTATGGTCAAAACAATGACTTCGGTTTTGAAGATATCGAAGGAAGTAAATGAGTTGTTCCCTACAATTTCTTCAAGAAATTTTTTGAAATTGTGTGTGGGTGATAAAGAGTTATATATGTGGTATGTCAACATATGTCAAGGTGTAATATATATTCATTGGGTATATTTACTGGGGGCGTTCTTATTTTTGCGGGCATTTTAAAGAGAAAATCGTAGTTGAGGTGAATCAGCGTTTGAAATATCAAGGCTGTTGCCTAGGCAAATTTCGATGATAGTGCCTAATTTTGAGCGCTTTTTCGTCAATTCATTGGAATACCTAGACTTTTGTTTCAAGTGACGAATTTTGAATAATGGTTCATCAATGAACTTCAAAAGAAAAGTTGATAAAATGATTTAGTTTTGCCGATGAAGCCATGCACTTGATTAATCAATTAATCGCTAACTATCATATTTACTACGAAATGTTTGCCATTACCTTTTGAACCCAATTTAAATAAGTTCTGAATATGTACTACTTATATATCTATTTGTAAACGTTTACTGAAAAAAAATTGATACAAATCTAATGTTCAAATTCATAAGACAATCAAAAGGCGAGATCTGCAAACATCAAATCCTACGAATTTTCATCAACAATCAAATTAGTTCTGACGTCGTACATGCACTCCCGCCTCTGTTTTTAATAGATGCTTGAAGAAAAAGTCTTTGAAGAAAAAGTCTTCACGATCCTGGAAACTTAACTCAATGATCGATGAGTGGAGATGCAAATTGGGAATTCATCGTTGATGTAAATAATATCAATGCAAAACTAATATAATGACATTGTTATATATTGTTGAGCCCAGCTGCTGTGATGAAACATGCGTAGGAATGAGTCACATAAGAGATGAGGACTAAAGGTCCCGTCCATTTTGACGTCTTGGGGTGTAGTTCCTCAAGCTGTGACTAAAGCGTTCAATTTCAATGAAAGTCATGCCATGTGAAACATCCTATTCTATGAACAGACATCAGATTTGAACACAAAGGCTGTGGTTTCATTAGGAAATTATGAAAATATGTGTATAAGGTTTGAAATTATTTAATAGTAGCAAGCATTTCATGACCATAAGTCTGTTACTACTGCCTGTATTTAGCGGGTGCACATTTTCACCAGACCATAGACCGACACCAGCTTTCATCCTTACGTGTCTGATCGATGCCAGATATCGGAGCAATGTTTTCCGCGGAAGAAAACAATGCTGACGACATCCCTGCGATAGTTTTCAGCGAATGAGGAAATGTTTGTAGAAAATGGCTGAGCGCTTTCGCTGAATGTGTCGTTGCCAACTCATTCAGACCCTGAGGCGAGAAAGCGGCGCAGAGAATCATTTGAGCCGGATGACTAAGTTCCCTTTTCAACGACCTTTTTCATAAAATCCCACTTCTGCCATCCTCATTCCCAAGACAGTTTCGTTGCTTCTCTAAAGCATTCAAATCTCGTCATTTTGGCCCACGCGTCCGATTTGCATTTTCATGTCGGATTTATCCATCTTAAAACTAACCACGAGTAAAAATTAAACAATTTTTAAATAGATTTGTCAGAGGCTATATTTATTTTGTCACACTCAAAATAAATTAGTCATGACCGAAAATTTAATTGGTCACAAACGGCATTCAACTTGTGGCAAATGAAGTCTAATTTGTCGCAAACGAAATTTTTATTGTCATGAACAAAAAATCTGTTTGCCCTTAAGAAATTTAACTTGTCCGCAACGAGAATTGATTTGCTGTAGTTAAAATTAAACCTTTCTCAAAAGACTCTTCGTTAATTAATAAAAAAAATGTTGTGAAGGTTTTGGCAGATATATGCATGTATGTATATTTTATATTCAGGTGTGTTCTGCAGCTTGCTAGCCGTTTTTCTATTTTATTAACTTATGCGGACTTGAATGTGAAGAGAAGCGGTCAAACATAGATAAAATTACAATTGAATCTTCCAAAGTTAAAGGAAATTTCGATACTCTAACGGTTTACATCCATGGTTAATATTCTGATGAAAATGTTTCGCACAATTCGTCTGTTAGACTGAAAAATTGTTAAGGGGAATTGGCCGTGATGCATTCAGGGGCTGAGGAAGAGTATAGACCATATTCGTAGTTTTATAAATATGATTGAAATTAATAGTTTTACTTTTGTAACCATGTATTAGTTACTTATGATGGGCCTAAAACAAATTGAGTAATTTAAATTGTTTATTGAAACATTAACAAGACGATCTTGAATTTTGTTCTCCTGGCGTGTTACAAGCGTATTCGCACTCCGCATATACAGTCTATACGATACCTTCATGAAACCTCGGTTGCTAAATTAATGAAAGTCCTTTTATTTGTTTATCCCCTAATATAGAGTTAAACAGAGGAGATGATATCATAAAATCTCACGAACAGTTCAGTTAATGGTATTTACGATTACACACCTTTTTTCTGTCCTACTAGTGGTATGAATAGTATCTTCGTACAGTGACGAACGTGAAGTGTTATCCACATCGCCTTCTATTTATTCTAGAATGGTGAAGAGGGTTTCTACACGACCATCGTTCCTCAAATTTTTGCATTTAATTTCACAATATTATCAAAAAATAACGCTGCCATAGATCACAACGTCGTCAAATATACAGGGTGTCCCACGAAAAACGAAACCCAAATCGAAAATAATAAAATTCAACAACTACTTGCTGCATTTTTATTCTGTTTCGACCATATTCTTCGCTGAATGTTTTTCAACAAATGCTGAACGCTTAGATAAAATATCTTTAAAAATATTTTCCATGTAATTACTCTAATGAAGGCTCTCAGAAACGTTTTTGCACAGGAAAGTCAATCAATAAAATGTATAAGCCACAAATGATATTGCTAATTTTCTAAAACTCGAACTGAGGGTAAATTGGGGCGTGTGCATTTTATTGTTCTACTTTCCTGCACAAACATGTTTGTGAGAGCCTCTAGTAGAGTAGTAATCATTGGGCAAATTTTTTGAAGATGGTTTATCAAAACGTAAAGCATTTGTTGAAAAGCGTTCAACGAAGAATATGTTCTAAAGAAAATACAAAGCCAGCCAGTAGTTGGTGAATTATTTTATTTTCATTTCAGGATCCGCTTTTCGCGGGACACCCTGTATAGTTTTTTTGCAGCGGCTATGGATGATTGAACAACTGAGTTTTCTCTGACGAGACACATGCGGCTTTAAAAAAGATCAAATCTGCTCCTACAACTCACAAATAAAGAGCAGGTACGTTTTCGTAAGCCCGTCGTTGTTATTTGAATGATCTTTTGTGTCAGACCATCACCAATATTTTAAATTTCTCTCAATTTAAATACAAGCAATATATGTAACTTACGAATACTTTGAGAGAAGACAGACAATCAAAGCTTTTATAATTGCACAACAAAGTCAACTGATGGAAAGTTAACCCTTGTATGAAGCCCACTTGTTGATTGTAAACAGAAATTTGAATTTACTGCGACAGAACAAGCTGAATCAATGAAACGCTAATGCTAGGTTAAGACAAATTAGCTCCAAATTTTCTATACATACGACTGCTTGCTCATGTCAGAGGTAGGCGAAAGCACGCGTTGAAAAGAATTATGTGTGGTATGATGGTGTGTCCTCGTGATGTAACGAGGGTCGAGCCTAGCGAAGGCATGATGCCATGGATGTATGCAGACACCGGCGGTGTGGGGTGCAGGACAGAGGCATGACTTGCATAACGCAAGGCTACAGCTGGCAGTGAATGTTCTGCTGTTCTGATTCGATTTGTGCAAGTTTTTGCCCTAATATTTTCGTGATATGGCTAAGTTTAGTTACGAGAACTTCCGTTGGCAGCCGCACCGCAACTACACAAATTGATTGAAAATCAGGCCCCGGGGGCGTGTTGGCGTTAAGTAGAGACGAGGGTGCGAGGTCGCGTGATGAGTTGGCTGTCAAGTCACCGACACGAACGAAGCCGAGAAGTTGCGCTCCAGCCAGCTGGGCCGGAGACTCAGCTCTCCTCCACAGGGATGTCAGCTCTATTGTTGCGCACGCGAGGAATGTCACCTGCGCATGCGTAGATGATGCTATCAAACACAATTTCTATGAGAAACAAGCTAACGACATGCTTGCACAAGGTATGAAACACCGGAGAACTGTGATTTTTGCTCTCTTCCGATTTTTGTCCCACTTCTAGCTTTTTCGTTTGTCAGTAGAGTGATATTTTTTTGGCAATAACAACTGAGAGTGTACATTTTTAGAGCTTCGTTCCGAGTTGATTCAACCATTGTCATAGACATAACAGTACTTATAATGGAATTTCTACCAATTACCAATTCCAATTTTACCAATATCCAACTTTTTTGGAAATGCTCTGTTTTTGTAATATGCGCGAAAAGTTCGTTTCAAATTTTTGAGCAATCGACTTTTTTACTCTTTTCCTGTGTGTGCAATCGTTTATTTCCGCTCATTATATTTTCAACCACATCAGTTATTAACGCATAATCGTTAACCATATGTGTTTATGTAAATATGTCCTCCAATGCATTCTTTGTCGATGTTATACAGTTTTCATTTGTGACCAGTTCTCATGTCTTTTCAAACCTAGAGTAATATCCTGGGGTATAGATTTCTATTTTTCTCTAAGCCATTTACTTAAGCAATGATATGGTAAGGGTATGCTTTCTATACGGTTTGTCTATCAGTTTAGGAATTTGATGTTTAACAGAATTTGAAATATGATAGGTTGTACCGCAGTTTTGCTTAACCTTTTTGAGAAAAACGGTTTCCTGTCTCTCTTTCTCTTTTCCTTTCTGCCTTGATTTGAAGTTCTCACTCCATGCCACTCTTTACGCTCACAGTTACTATCTGCTTCTCTCTCTCTGACAGATAGTAACTGTGCCTCTCTAACCATCTAACTATCTCTAACTACCATCTAACTAACTCTAGCAGATAGTATCTGCCTCTCTCTCTCTCTCTGACATTGTCACCACTCCCTGCCTGTTTCTGAAACTGCCACCATTTCCTGTCTCTCCAACACCTCATCACTCCCAGCCCCTCACACTCGCCAAGCACTCACTACAGTCGCCAGCGGCGTCACAAGGCTCGGAGGAGCAGGCGCCGTCAGCAGGGTTACAGAAGGGCAGGTGAGGAGGACAGCGACAGGCCCGAGTGCAGCCAGCGCCCCAGCGGCCCTCGGCACAGCGCTCGCACAGCTCACCCGCGTAGCTGCCGTGGCACCGGCACTGGCCGCGCTGGCGTCATAAACAATTAAGATAATAAAGAGGGATAACTAATTCCTATTACGTTGGTTCGCGTCGAATTATATGATGAATTTTTAATTACCTAGTTTTTAAGGTTAAGATCAAATCTGGCCAATACCTTAAAGAAAAAGCGTTTGCAATGAAAATGACATTTAAAGAATAATCGATAGTTTGGTTTTAATGATGAGTCTAGTGTCAGGATATTCAGACACTCATTTAAGGATGGTTGTTTCGGTGCTTTGAGCCTTACATCAGCGAATAAATGAGTTGCACCAGTCGTCGATTATATTACAAATCTTTGTGCCGCTGTGCTAGATTTAAACTTATCCATATTTTGTAAATGACATTTTCAACGCTTTCCTCACGCCCGTACACTTGATGAACACAATATATGTGTACTTTATTTGGGATTCGTCAGTTAAACAAGGAATTTCATTGTAAGCAAATTCAGATGTTCCACTTCAACATTCAAACTCATAAGCACATGAGGTTTAATAAAGCCACAAAAATAAGTACGATTATTTTGTGTTTTGCCACAATTGCTCTCGTACAATTTATGGCATATCCAAGTGAGTAGAATATTGCATTTTAGATCAGAGACATGAATTTGGACTCGTGTGGAGTTCATATTCGGTCGAAGCCGAAACCTTTAGTTTGATTCTTGCATTTGATTTGGGCACTTAAGGATGACTATCCAAGGTCCCTCAGTCATGGAGGCGATGATGTGACAGCAATCTCAGATTGATACTTGGTATAAAGAGCTTCGAACATTTCAATATTGAACGCACAGGTACAGATGCACTTGTTATCTCCTCAGGAATGCTATTACAGTCAAACGTGTGAACGAACAACTCGCCTAACTTCTTTCTCCATAATGAATGACGCCATCCTCCGGTGTCCATTAACAACTGTTTTCGGCTCCAACTAATAATTTTTTTAAGAGATAAAGGCGGCGTGATACTCACTATGGGGTTGCATTCGGCGGTGCCTGGGGGCGAGCAGGCGCACTGGAGACGGCAGTTGGACCCGTAGGTCATGGGAGGACATTTGAGCTCACACGTAATACCATACCGACCTGGAGGGCACTCGCAGAAGCCGTAGTGAATGTTGCATCTGTTCCCAGGGCAGTCGTTGGGGCAGGTCTTGGTGCAGTTGGGGCCGTACAGACCTGCCAGTGAGTGATTACGACATTTACCATCTGATGACTGGGAATGAAATACTGGTCACCGAGTTATGTCATTTCTCATTTTTATCTTAGAAGGCAACAGACAATGTCAGGGATACCGATTCAGGCAAAATATATCAGAGGACTTTAAAAAATCTTTCTCTTGTCGCCATTGGCTTGTGTTTTGGTGCTCGACCACCGAGCACCAAAACCAACTCAGGATTCGTATACTTTTAGCACGGTTCTCAATAATTATTAGCTTTATGTACTTTTTTGACTCAAGCATTTAGTTTTGCCGTTTTTTTACCCTCGCTGCTACACCGCTCTCACCTGCAGGGCATCCCTCCTCACAGCGTTCGCCCTGGACCCCAGGCGGGCACACGCAGGTGCCCGACTGTCTGTCGCAAGAGGCCCCGTTTTCGCAGTCGCACACCATCTGGCAGGAAGGACCGTAGAAACCCACAGTGCAGCGCTGGTCGCAGCGCGGCCCCGTGTACCCAGCAGGACAAAGGCACTCTCCCAGCGCAGTGCACTCTCCTGGACACTGGCCTTCTTGTACTCCCGGGGTGCACTCTGCTCACCGTCAGGGCTTTATTTGAGGTATTGAGCTTAGCGTGGGGTGGTGTAGGACGCATGACACGCAAGGTCGGCAGTGGTTGAACACTCATGTAATTGTGGCAATAGTGAGAAACATGACAAATAATGGTACGGATGGTGGGACATATGATGCTCAAAGATGAAACACAAGGCGTGCAATGGTGGCAAGAGTGGGATACTCAACTTAGAATGGTAGCAATGGTGAAACGTATGACATATGCGGAAGCTACGACTACGAGTATAATGAGTGTATAATCTCATTACCTTGCTCATATTTTATTTGCATCGTTTGCCTCAGTCTGGCGCAAGGTACTTGGCCAGTTTTATGGGAAATCCTAACTCATTAGATTAATTCAAATTTTCAATTCCTCTTTCAACATGGTTGTTCATGAACATAAATCAGGTGATGGAACTGAACACAGATTAATCTTCCATGTATAAGGCATGAATCGATAACATCATTACTTATACACATACTAATTTATTTAATAGCAGAGCACGCCGTGACGGATAACTCACAATAATAATTAAGAATCAGTACATGACACAAATGAACAACTATGTATGAATATAACGATGAACGAGTGGAACCTTACCCTCAACGTCAACTAATACCTGGCTCACCAACCATTCACCAACCCTTGCTAAATACATACTGTTGATCAGTTATAAGAATTTCACGCTTGTATGATCCAGATTTTTTTTTGTCATAAATTAAGTGAAAAAATTTAAATTTAAGTATTCAGGGTGAAAGATTTAATTTGATTGATGTAAATCATCACAAAATCAATCGAAAGCACTTTCGTACAGTTAGTACAACGAAATATAACAATAGTCTTGATGGTCAATAACATTACCTTTCATCTTGAGTGTTTTCAGGTTTTTGTAGTTTTAATCCTATTGAAACATGTTTGTGATAGGATACTACATCTAACACAATTCAGCAATAGATCCATATTGAAATTCTTGAAGGTTTTACAGGGTCGACGATGCATTCGAATTTTTCTTTCTCGCTATAGATATGTATTAATTTGTAACTGAATTGAATTTGGTATTCATCAAAAGTGATTGTGAAATAGCAACTTTTTTTAGGAGCCATGCAGCCACATAAAATGTACGTCAAGCTGGAATTGAAATCACTCTCCCAGAACAAAATTTTGTGCCAATAACTTGAAATCTACTCTTTTTATGTGTTTATGAGATTTATTTTTTAATTTTTTTGTAGATTTTTATTGTTCAGGTGTGTATGAGATTTTATTATTATTCTAATTTCAATTGAATTATCAGAACTCTTTAAATTAGAACAGCCCCAAAACATCAGGCAACTTCTTCTACACACCTACTAACTACTGAGGAGCGTAATCTTTGGGAGAAAATCGTACCCTTTCTCACATCACATCTTGTTCAAATAATTTTGAAGAAAACTCAAATTTTATTTTACCAGTCCGTTGTACTCGTTTCCAACAGAAATTTTATTTAGCGAAAAAAGGCTCGGCGAAATTTTAACCTGTTATTGTACCATAAAACCAGGTGTACATCGTGGTTTGTGTCCAAGTAAGCTGCTCCTATTTAAACATAGTTCAGCGAGTTCGTACGCTGATATATAGCAGATCGAAGTTTTTAGCGATTTTTCAACACAGTGCTTATTGTTTTCCCCTGTGGCACAACATGCTAGCAGCTCAAGGAGACGGTTTCCACGCTCTGCCCGCCCACCCGATGTCGCTACTGTAAATTGATGGTAAATTGTTTGATGAATGAATATGTACATAGTGCAGCATTTAAAAATGGCTCTATAACCGTTAGTGAACTTGTGAGGGTCAATAATCTTTAACCTCAATCAACGATGAGCTCTTTTGCCTCAACCATTGTGCCGTAAAGGTTATGGGACAGAGATGATGCTTGTTGCACCACTCATGATCGTCGCTGGAATTTCATTTCAAATATTCTATCAAATGATTATTTAACTAAGTCCTGCACATAACATAACATAGCAACATAACGTGAATTTTTTATAATTTCCTGCCTCGATATCTTCAAATTTATTCTTAGGAAAATTTTCAGTTGTTCATTTTTTGTACGTTGTTCTTGTTGAATTCAAGGATTGTCCGTCGATTTTAAAAAAACCTTTTAAATTCTTTTACAAGCGAGCGACTGATTAAATTTGTAAAATTTCAACTGATTCTAGCCTAATGTTCTACCAAAAAGCTAAAATTGTGGGAGATAAATGTAGACAAATAATTACAGCGTTAATGTCACTTCGCATTGCAATGTAACGCTCCGCACATGTGACCAAAGAGAGGTTGCTTTGAATGAAATTTTTCCCAATACTAAAATAAAGCATTTATCCACACCACAAGCGGACGTAAAGAGCTCACCACTGGACATACATACAAACCACGCGCTGACGAGTTAGTGTACAAAGGAGGTAGAATGTTCACCTGCGATGATGACTGACGTATCCACCTGCTCTCGCGTGGTCACTATGTGGTGGAAGTTTTGCTCAATGCGCGTCAGAGTTTCCTGGTCGAGGACGTGCAGCTCATCGTCAGAAGCCGTCGCAGGGTGGGGGCGCCGCCCCTTGATACGGTGGCGGCGGGTGCCAGGGCGCCGACGCCTCGCGGGCAGCAACGCCCCGCTCCCTTCCTCCTCTGGTGAGAACCTCTCCTCGTTCACTGGGGAGAAGTGGCACTTCTATAGTGAGGATATTGCAAATCAGTTATTTTCTTCGCACTTAATTGCAATTATTTGATTAATTAGCTAGACCTTGGAGTGGATTATCATTCAATTCTGTTCCTTTAGCATGCGCTTAATCTGAGTATTATTTCCGCGCTTTAGTGTTCTCAATAAGAGAATCAAGGTCATGAAAACAGAAAATGAATAAAAAAAATTAGCAATTATAGAGTTAAATTTATCGAAATGCAGAAAATTTTCACGTACGAGTGTGTGTGACAGAGAGGTTGGCTCTTGATGGGGCGGAGTCATTAAACTCAGTTTGTCTGTGAGTGACACGCAGGCTGTACGGCAGGTCCTGGTCACCACGATTGCTTACAGAGCTGTAGTCGTCGTAGTCATCGTAGTCTGTGGCAAGAAGACGACATTTCAAATGATATAAAATGTCTTGTCATACATACAATGGGCTAAGGCTTCCTGACGGTACATCTGAAATGCATTAGTGCGAAGGGACGGAACTGGATACACGTTTATGAGGCATGCACGTCATTAAACGTAATTTTATCAAAGTATTGAACAGAAAACGAATTTTCGTGTTACATTCAAATAAGAACACATATTTCTTTCCTAAATTAATTGAAATTTAACAAACTTAAGGGATTAGATGAACATAAAAGCAGCTTTCAAGGGAGTTGAGGCGAGCATAGCTTTCAAATTTTTCATTAATAATTTTGTGTTAGGAAGTGAGGTAAAGTAAAACCCCAATTTCTCGTATCCTGAAGATATGGTGATAGATGCAGAACACAAATACAAAGATGTCAGTACATCAGGCTGATGCTTTAGTGAAACGTGATCATTACGGGCGCCGATGCAGGGAGTTTAATGCTGTGGAGCGGGCCCACCGTCGGGGTCCGCTCTGATGAAATACTCTGATAAACTTCAGTTCGGTTATGGAGACAGTCATTTGAAAACAGCCCGATTTCAAAGCATGGAATGCCTTTCAAAGTATATTCAATTAAAACGACTGGCAACAATTGTGACTTAGTTCAATGAACCTCCTTTTTTTAAATGGTGGGCTGGTATCTATAAATTTATTATAAGTGAAATATTTAAAATTGTTTTTATGTTATATTTCAAGTATTATCTCGACAGACCACGAGCTTCGTCATAGACTTTGCCTGTTAGCAATCTTCATGGAGCAATGATTCAATGAGAACACGTTTATATGGAGCCGTCAAGTTCATACCTGAAAATGCACGAAATGCGCAATAGCTTATCTCAGTTAATAGACGTTCAAAATTATTGAACACGTCCAAGGAATGACCAAGTTGCTTCATCAGTCAAATCCATACAAAAGCCAAAGTCTCAGAAATCGAACTCTAACATAGCCAAATACAGATAGAAGTCAAGACTCAACACAACCAAACCCCGACAGCAGTCTAGTCCCACTCGAGGCACCCGTCTCACCGATACAGGAGTAGCGATCAAGGCTGAGGGTGAAACCAGGCGCGCAGGTGCAGCTGTAGCTGCCGTCACTGTTGCTGCAGTCGTGCTGACATACGCGCGGCTCCAGCGAACACTCATCTATGTCCTGTGAGCAAGTGGGACACCCGTTAGTGTTCTGAGAGTGAGTGGGACAATTATTAGTGCCCTGTTAGCTAGTTGAACAATCATTACTGTTCTGTTAGCTAGTGGGTCACTCGTTAATGTCCTGAGAGCTAGTGGGATACTCGTCAGTGTCTTAGGGCGGTGTGAACGCAGACTTACGTTTGCAGATTACGAATGTGACATGTTTGCTAAATAGTTAATGCCCATTTATCGGACACAAAAACTTTCTAGAGACAAACAGACCTAACTAAATGTCCGGAATGGGGTGATACAGGTTACTTTTTAAGCATGTAATATTGATTCCACTGAGGGAACTTTTCGTCCTATTCAAAATTCCTTAGAACTCAAAGCCCTCACGTTACAGGCCTGGTCAGTATATAAGCGATTTAATCTAGTGACGAAATATTTTTCAATGACTTTAACTATTTCTTCAAAACCTTTGCAAAACAGGTTTGGCTGGTATGAGGGCTTAAAATTCTTCTTAGGAGGCAATTTACATTGACTTTCGTAAGATCTGCTAAGCCCTCACGTTGCAGGTCTGACCGTCCGGCATGAGGGCGTAGCCTGCCTGGCAGAAGCAGCGAGCACCCCCCTGCGTGTGTTGGCATAGTTGCTCGCACCCACCGTTGTCGTCTGCACACCAGTTGTCAGGGCCTGGCAGAAATTTGAACATAAACCTCTGTAACAAAGCTCTTTTTCTCTTCAAATTTAAATTTACTTCTTCCAGAAAACTTGGCTGAATAATAAATGAACCTAAAAGGATCGTCGAAGAAGCACTATATGTGTTTTACAATAGCCTATTTCGTTGTTTTTATCTAATTCATCGTTTGCATCTTATCAGTTAGTGACATATGCAGTAAAAAATCCAGCTGGATATTTCATTTCTACAGCAAATCCTTGCATATGTTGCAAAATGTCTTAAAATGATATACAAAAATTGAAATATCTAAATGTTATTGGTACAAATGTCATTCTTATTTAATGTCTCTGTTTTTACATATACCATTCATGCGATACTGTCATGTCGATGTCAAAATATAATTATCTTTCCTAAGAGTGTCTAACCTATGGATGTGTTCAAAAGAAAATAATTCAAGTAATTCTAACTCTCTTGTGTGATATATTTGAACAAAGGAAAGATGCTTGTTTTTTAAATGAAAAATACAAAGAAATAAAACGATGCTCTCAGCTAACGAACCCAAGCAAACTTCACCTTGACTAAATGATTCATTCCTAAATTAATTAGGTTCAGGATCAGATGATGCAGAACTTCACAAAATACGCATTTCTTTTTACGGAGTCGGTGTTGTTAGACGCTCGCAACTCACGGTGGCACGTGACGCCGTCGTCGCGTAGTTTATAGCCGGGGAAGCAGGAGCAGCGGTAGGAGCCGTCCGTGTTGACACAGAGGTGGCTACAAGGCCCTGGCTCTGCCCGACACTCGTCCAAATCCTCACAAATAGAGCCGTCCAAGGAGAGGGCGTAGCCGTTGGGGCACAAACAGCGTCCGCGGTCTGGCGACAAGACGAAGCCCTCTAGGCAAACACAGCTTTTCCCATCAGGCGACTTCCGAAAGCTGGCAGGACAATCACAAGTTTTGCCGTCCGCAGATCTGCGGAACCCATTGGGGCAGACACAGGTCTGTCCGTCAGGTGATGCGGTGAAGCCTTCTGGACACTCGCACTTTGCGCCATATGTGAAGCTTCGGACGAATCCTTCTGGACACTCGCACTTTTGCCTGTCCGCTGACAACCGCAGACCTTCAGAGCAGACGCACGTCTTAGCGTCATCAGCGAGGACAAAACCCCGCGGGCAGATGCACTGAGCCTGTTGGTTCCTGACGATGCAAGAGTGGCTGCAATTGGCGCCGTTGCAAGGGTCTCGAGGTATGCATTTTTGGCCGTCGGGACCCACCGAAAATCTGCGAAGGAAAACACAGTATAGCTTATCCTGAAACCAAGAGCAATGTCATAATAAACGGTATGTACATTTTTTACTCTAAGCTTATGAGTCAAAATGAAAACTCAAAAAATCTAAAAACGGAATGTAGGAAAAGTCTAATCAGAAGCCACAATATGGCAGACGTGAGAGTTACGTCTAACAAAATGTGGCCATTCCACCAAGTACGTGAGGTAATCTTGCCCTGCGTACCCTGGGCGACAGACGCAGTGGGGACCGCCGGGGCGAGGCCGGCACTCGTGCTGGCAGCCGCCGTTAGCCACGCGACATCCCTTCAGGTAGTCACTGCCTTTGTGGGGTCAAATAAATTCAGAGCTAAAGTTCATCTATCACTTAAACATAGATGAAATGTACATTACGCTTGAGGATGAAATTCGTCAACCGTAGGTGTGGAATTTGAAATTCTGATTCTGATCTCACTGAAGTTACACGAGCTTATTTTACTTTTTACATCACTAGACAAAGCTATTGGGGCGATAAAAATTTAGAATACAGTACCCATACAAATAATTCATTCAAATACATAGAAAAACTTAGGCCTCCTATGTTTATCAGTTTTCCGATTGTAATTTCATTTAAAAAACTTCGAATGAGGAGAGCGATGAAGATCTTTACCGATTTTAATTAATTACGAACAACTCAGACTGGCCGTCACAATTAATCCTTTAAACAGAAATCGAAGTGAATTCATGCTCCCTTACTATAACAAAACACGATCTCAACATAATTTTAACTTCAATGGAATATTGAACGTCATTTCATGCCTAGGCATTGATGAAACGAACTGTTAAGGAATAGTCCCTCTCCTTTCTATTCGACGATTCAAAATGATAAGTGTATTGCTCTGAAATAAATCTAATACAAATTTTACTTTTTAGGGTGCAGTTCTCGTTAAACAATTTTTTTTCTGAAAATGTAGTTTCTGCTTGCATCATTACCTAATACGGTAAATTAAATTCATCTAATTTTTTTCATCCTCTCGCGTTAAAATAAAACATCTGGATCAGACTGGTGTGCGTTTACCACTTTGACAGCGATGGGTTAAGCTGAATTTCTTTCTTCAATTCAAATTAGAATTGACTTAAGCCATCAATTTTGATTATAATACACCATAAATGGATCGTGCCTGCACTTAGTTTCGAATAAGTGTTGAGAAAAATTGATCTCGTGGCTACTGATCGATCAGCTGCATCTTAAAAATCCCCTCAGTGACCACCGGTGGTTCACATTCCTGTCAAAGTTCCAAGTATTCTAGAAAACAGTATATGAAATTGTTAACGTAGAATGAATTTTCCAAACGATGTTCTGGATGTCATTGAACTTGGGACGGTCAACCAGTGGTTTTATCTTAACTTGTCCATTGTAATAATTTTCAGTAATACATCAACTGATGTACTGCTTGTGGAAAAATATAGTTTAAATCATTCATTCACATTGCTCACTCTGTAAGTACACACCTTCAAGGTAGCAAAGATATACAGCTCGTCATGAGTAGAAATAGCTCCCCATTCGAATTATTAAAAAGTTAGGAAATTCAATTTTCATTTAACGGCAAATTCGGCTGATGTGTATACAGAAACTCAAAAACGTAATTCAAGGTAGCACAAATTCTACTTCATACAGAAGCAAAATTAATGGCATACTATTCTCATGTACGCCTTCGAAACACCAAAACATAATCGCTTGAAAAAAATCCCAAGCGGATCGATGACAGAAGTTGCGGTTGCCCTCACTAGCGCAGGTCCAGTTGTCGAGGCGCAGGTGGCCGCGCAGGCAGAAGCACTGGTAGGAGCCCTCTGTGTTGGTGCAGGTGTGCGAGCAGCCGCCGTTGTGCTTGCTGCACTCGTCGATGTCTGTACAAGAGACATCGCTGGAGAACATAACGCTAAGAATGTTATCGACTTGAAATATTAAGGATGTATTATTATTGTAACTATTGCAAGATGATGTTCTAGATAGCATTGAATTACGACTCTCTTCTGGCTAATTATCTTCCAAAACTAAAAAGAGCGTGATTTCAAACGCTATTTTAGTACGCTAAAGTCTCATATTATAGTTTTTGAAAATGAAATTTATTATCTTGAAAATAAAGGCAGAATTAAGTATTTAACCATTTATGGGTATGCAAAATAAAATAAAGACCCCCTATGTACCTTCATTGCTGCATCCCGTAAAGTAGTACTCCTGGCCCTCATGTACTCCCATTACCACCCCTAGTAAAACAGTACTCATGACCCTCACACATATATTTCCATTATAACAACACCCAGTAAAGCGTTATGGCGGCATTACCTTCACAGGAGCGCCCGTCCTCTGCAAGCCTGTAGCCGGCGTCGCAGCAGCACCTGAACGAGCCCAGAGTGTTCTGGCACGAGTGCTCGCACCCGCCCTTGTTGTCCGCGCACTCGTTCACGTCTGTAGGACACGTGCGTCACACTCACGGTCATGACACGCCATGTTAAAACACTCTCTTCGCACTTCTGAAGCTCACACGTCAGTATAGGTGGGTTCATTACTGTACCTAATGCAGTAAACAGCATTCTAAATACAGCAAGAAATAACGTATATTTTAAGATGTGGAGTAACAAACGAAAATAATTATTAACGTTAGCGTAATGTCTTCACGAATTTAATCTAAATAATTTGTTCTACAGTCAAGAGTGCTGAATGAAATAATGGAAGCTGTCGAAAATATATGACATTCGAAATATAGATGCTGACTAAAATGTTCGTATGGCATTGTCTCTCCCTAAGATTAATGCATTACTGCATTTCCTGTAGTGCTGTAAATCAATTTTTTTACATATTCATATGTATATTTAGGAAATAGCTCTTCACGTAAACATGTTTAGTTGAAAATGACGTCAAATCTTTTCAGGATTGGCTTTTTCTTAAATTTTTCAACGTTCCTGAAACAACAAATGATCTCACGATTTAAAATTTCTAGAAGACTACGAACGGGTCAGATTTAAAAATGAATTTTGTGACGCGTAACGGCTTAGTTCCGCCAGCTGACTAGAAGTGTTTTCATAGCCGATGCTGGCTGCTGAGCGGTGCTGCTGAGTGATCAGTTCACCCGGAGATGCGCAGAGCAGGTAGACTCCCAATGGCTGGCACCTTCGGAAATACAGTCGTGTAGAGAAGCTTAAGGATGCGATGAGTTCCAGTGCTTCGATTGTTTGTTGATGGCTTGTTGTGTTAGATGAACATTGCTTTAAGAATTTGCAGTCGGCTGTATTCTCGTGATGCAGTAATTTTGTATTATTCACTAGTTGTTCCCCAGTTAGAATCCTGTTGTGTTCTTATTTTTCAGGATTTTTTTTTGGATGACCAGAACTTAATTAAGTGCATTGTTAGTCGTCTGAAGAGGGTAGTAGTTGTCATGCCTATGTAAGAGCGATTGCAAGGCTCACAGTCCTTATGATTACAAACATACTCGTACACGACGTTTGTTTGTTTTTAAACAGAAAATTTAGCTCTCTGATTGTTCTTGAAAATTAAGCCAGCAATGGAATGTCTCTTGTAGTAGATCATGAGTCGGAGACGTTCCTTATCGAAGTTGCACTGCACTGTGTTCTTTTATAATTTGTTTCAGTACGTGTTTATCGGTTTTGTAAGTCGATGAATTTTGATTTCGGGAGTATACGGTGTGGGCAACTGGATTTGGTCCGTACTGCGAGGTACAAGGTGTTGGAGTAGCTGCTGCACTGGAACCAACCAAAGCACTGGAAGTCTGGAACTCATCACATCCTCAAGCTTCTCTAGGCGTTTGTACTTCCGAAGGCGCCGACCTTTGGGATTATAGCCTCTGCGCACTTAGAAGTCAGTATTGGCTATAGAAACACCTCGTCTACATAGTCAGCTGCAATCTAGTGTTGGACAATGGCGGAAGTACGCCGAAACGTGTCGCAAAATTTAATTTTAAATCTGGCCCTTTGAATTTTTTTTGAACTTTTAGATGCGGAGACTATTTGTTGTTTTAGAAACATTGAAAAATCAAATAAAAACCTAATCCTAAATATATGTGGCGGTATTTTTAATAGAACGTGTTTACGTGAAGAGCTGTTCTGTGAAAATACAAATTTTAGATTGTACGACCCAACAGTCCGACAGCGAGATTTTACTTTGAAATACTGCAGGCACCTCCTACAATCCGAAGTAAACAAACTAAAATCCAGCATCACCGGCATCCAACAGTAAATTGACCAATCTACTGACTTAATTAAAACTACAATAGACAATATTGGTCTTCAAACGGCCGTTTTAGACAAGCTTTTGGACCTCCGTGAGTAATTACAGGCAGCTACCTCATCACGGATCACGAATAGGCCAAAAACCTTTACCGAGACACACTTGTACTTCCACAAGAAATCACATCTTACATCAACCTATCTGACACCGAGCTCTTCTTAGCAGAAATAAAACTATTATCCTTGGGCTTCAAGTTCAACTAAAATCATAAATTCGACCAATTCGAAAACCAAATCAAATTGGAAATTCTATTCGAATCTCTCCTCAAACTGGAAAACAGCGGAGCAATCACAGTTAAACCGGAAATGAAACATCCACTAAGAGCGGAATCTACTAAGAATCGGGATTACAAACATATCACATTCATCTCCAATGAGCTCAACGACCAGTCCAATTAATTGAGGGTGACCCTGGGTCACCCACTTTACGTTCATCTGTAGCACTGGTGAAGTGAGCTCAACGACCATTCAAATGACTCCAATCAAGTTGAATGGTCCGAATGTATTCCGGGAAGCGACAGCGTTCGTTCTAGCAATTCTCTTGCGATAGGTTGTCTTAGCAGTTTCTCTTAATCAAATATCTTCTGATCTTGATTCTGAGGGCCTTAATTACCTGCTAGTTGTGACGAAAATGGAGATATGTGTTCGATACCATTGGTTGTCGCTGTCTGAAGACATGATCTAATAAAAATTACGCTGCCAAATATTGAATGAAATACATGTCCATTTAAGAATTTATTACATTTCTTTTCGGCATTTCTAAAAGATGGTGGCAGCCATACGTTGATCAATGAATATTGACGGACCTAGCAAAGCTAAATGGGATAAATTTTAATTTGTGGTTGCTCAGTGTAATGAGATCAAATCATAAAAGAGGACTATCACACAGCATCCGAAGAGTCAGAGTTACCTGTATGGGCATCGCTTGTAACACTCGGTGCGTTTCTTTTGCGATTACTGTCGAAACCACAGCCGGTAGAAACGCTGATATTTAAGAGGATAAGGATAAACGTCTAGGAATATTGAATTTTTAATATCTTCATCGCAGAACACTGAGCGGTTGAACTGCATAGCGCTACTATGTACGGTAAAACGATGCGTACAACGACACAACTCTATGTAATCTTTAAAAACTTTGTCATTAATTATTTTAAATTGTGGTTTCTGCTTTTTGACAATGTTGAAAAAGTAACTGGCAGAGCTCTAAGGTGAAGAGCAGTTAATTAATGTTTGTAGGAGAACAAGAACTTCTTAGCCTCAAGTTAATTAAACTTAAAAAAATTCCCAGCAGAAGAAGTGAAGTTAAAATTAATGGAATAGAAATTTAAACTAATCAATCTCCAATCTTAATTAATTTAACTGAAATTCAAATCCATGATACTCATGTCCCTATATATTAGTCAAAATCAGCCTTAATCTCACATAATCCGACTGAAGTTTAAATTGATCCTTGTAAAATTCAATTTCATTTTGATAAGATCCCAATTATTTTCAGTTAAATCTATTGTTGCACTCATGGAATATTTCACAGTTTAAAGACATTGAGGAGCAAGAAGTGTTGGCAATTAATTTTCGACAAATATGTTTCAACACATGAAGCCAAAGTGTGACGAAAAGACTATTAACAAGTGCTATTGAATATCGGGAATTTCTGGTATTAAGCTTTGGACTGATAACGGGACTTGATAGTGTCATTTATTTTTGGTAAAATCCGTCACCCGTGCGTCAATTTTCGAAACACGTGTCTCGATCATTTCATTTCATGCATTCATTTGATCTGTTTATTAATTTTAAATAGATGGTAATTGTTGTACGAGTACATTTGTTTGCCTTCAATATCATAATTGCGAGGGATTCTCAACATAGCTAAAACACCCTGAATACAACTAGAATTCTTATTCTAGCTAGCCTTGCCAAGAAAGGTTCCGATTTCTGGCTCTGTTCTCATGTTGGTGTTCTCTGATCCAGGTAACTAGAAGTTTCCCAGATTCAGTATTTTTTTAGGACTGTGATGTTCCATTTACTAACAACTGTTTGATTTTTCTGTAACTTATTAGTTTGTTCTTTGTAGGCGGCGTTGTGGTCGACACCTGGAAGAGCCTGTCCATTAGCTCAGTGGCCCCACACTTCCGGGCCGCGGACCGGTACCGGTCCGTGGATCGATGGGTACCGGGCCTCAAAAGAAATATTTAACCCTTTACAGCCCAGAAGCACCATAAAGCCCGCTTGTAAGCAATTCTTTGTTAAGTCACCAGAACTTGTATTAGCAAAGAATACGAAAACTAAACATGCTCAGCTGCTATTCTGTTTTATAGAAAGCAGCACCGTATTTATGGTCAGACGTTGGGACGAGTTTGAAACGAATGGTGGTGTCATTTTTTATTTCAGTGAACTGCAATTTTGAGAAAAAATGACTGACAAATAGGAAGGCTGAACTAAATGTCAAATTTACTACAGTTATGTGAGCACTAGAGAACATTCATTATCATGATTGATAAGTTGGACTCAACAGTACAACATTAAAATGAAAGCGTTTTCATCAGTTATGTGTATGGGTTATGAATTATATTAGTTTAGGAGCCACCACAGCACTTAAAATCCTATTTCCATTTTCGATATTTCATTTGTGTGAAGCGGGGTTTTCTGCAGCGACGGCAACTAAAACAAAACAATAGAATGAACTGGACAGAAGCAACACGCTTCGAATGTCATTGCCTCCTATTACCCCCAGATTGGCCCCTCTGGGGGATACAACTACTGTACCTATGGGCATTAGCACTCCCAGGGGGAAAATGTGAGGCCCCGAGCTGAAAGTTAGGTAGGCCTTCTTTTTGTTGAAATAAAGGTTGTTGATATGTTATGGACCATCTTTTTTCCGGTTCACTGCTGTCCTGTTTTTCAGTACCTACTACTTTCTTCTTCGACTTTGATCATGTTTCATAAACTTCTTTCTAAACTTACTGTTTCTATGCCCTACCTGCATAGATTTCGCGTTTCCTTAATTCCATACTAAATGGTGCCTTTCTCCTTCCTCTCTTTGGATCGCCTTTGTGGCAGATAGGGTGGCTCAAACTAACTATTATCTAATCTAATCTAACCTCAGATGGAACCGTCTCATTGCAGATGAACAAGCTTAGCAGTCTCATTGATTTACCGTTTTAGTGATTCAAAATGTTCATGAACTTTATATTTTTTTGTGTATTTTTATTTTATTTTGATGGTATGTTTAAATATACTGATAGATTATGTTAAATCGTTCACATCACATCTCCCGGGCCGCGGTGAAATATGTCAAACTTTGAAGGGTCCGCGGCGATAAGAAGGTTGGAAACCGCTGCTGTAGCTGAGACCTATAGTCACTGTTTAGTCCTACTTGCTCCTACTTCGAAGTTCGGTTGTGCAACAGAGTGGAGTGTATTTTCTTTTCAATTCTCTGTCAATATGTTCTTGTGACGGCTCTAAATTTATTTTTACATCAAGGTCGGAAAAATTTGTTTATTACTTTACGTTCTATCATTTATATGCTAACATTACTTGTTCACATAAAGTCAACTTTAATGTATTTTGTTTTTTCGACTTTCGTTATTAAACTTGTTGAATCATTTTGCATGTAAAATTCTGTTTTGTTAGAAGTATCAGGCGTCGATGTTTCTGATTCTTCCAAGTAATGAACGAAGTACCTATAAATAGAAGAGCAGCCTTAACGTATTTTGGAGCATCCATTAGTCCTTGAACATGACGATTGATTACTGATACTCGTTCAAGACGTGCCATGAATCTTCAATATGCAAACAATACCATTAGTCCATAATCATTGATCATTCTGTACATTGTACAGTGAATTAAATTAATTTTTGTGGTGAAATACAGCGAAATTGTAGCGATGAAATTTTTTCTAAAACCTACTTTGTTGCTCAAAATTTTGTATCATGTAGTGACAGGCTTCGAAGCAATTAGTGTTATTCATTTATCAAGTATTTAAACTACAAATAAGACCTTGTGGTCATTTCTCATTTAAAATTGTCAATAAAGGAATAATAGCTGTTAACAGTTTGTGCATGAACATACGTAATGAACTGACTAAGATCAATTTGAATTTGAATTGAAATTATATGAAAGTGAGCTGCATTAGACTTCAGTTTGAATCTGATTAATTTGAAATTGCGTGTGATCAATTTGACCTGAGTTTGAGTAAATTGAACTAAGTTAGAGTAAATTGAACCGAGTTTGTGAAATTGTACATTGTTTTATGGAATTGAACTGAGTTTGTGAAATTGTACATTGTTTTATGGAATTGAACCGAGTTTGAGTAAATTGAACCGAGTTTCAGTAAATTGAACTGCTTTTGAGTAAATTGAACTGAATTTTAGCAAATTGAACTTGAGTCGCTATTTTTCACTTGATTGAAATTAATTTAAAATCATTTTTGTAAAATTCGAACAAGCTTAATTTGATTTGAACAAGCTTGCGTGTGGCAAGCTAATAAGCAAGTCACGGAAAAAATGTTCAAGTTTTCTGTTGGGTGAGGTTGTTTTAATAAGTACATAATATTCTCACCTAGAAATTAGTGGATAAGATCCTTTTCACAGGGCTAAAACAATTTAGTAACAATAGAAATCTTACTACAAAAAATTGCTGAAGAGTGAATGGGAAATATCTTTTTAAAACAAAATTTTGCAACCGACCGTATCCACAGTGAAATGTTAGGGGTGATTAATGCGTATAAGTTAGACAAAGATGCACGCGAATTTCTGCTTCTGTGTTTGACCAGCGGTTCTTAACCTGTGAGGAATTCCCCAATGGTGAGGAATGGCGGAGTTGCCAGGTGGGGAATTTCATGCATTAGTTTCCACCCACAAAATATTGATAGTATTTCAAAATCTAATACATTGCATCCAGATGTTGACTTACTTACAAATCACAACCATTTACCGGACTGTTTTAATAACAAAAATAACCATAATCAGATATTGTTCATCATGTTTGAGTAGAAGTGACAACACTTCTGGGTTAGGAATGTCACAGATAAGTAAAAAGAAGATGCCGTGGTAGGGAATAAAGAGTTGGCTCACTAAAAAGGGGCGAATTAAAGAAAAAAAGGTTAAGAACCACTGTATTAGACTAATTATATGAATAAAAATTATCTACAATATGGAAATAGATGTTGACTTTATCTTTTTGCTTTTGCTCATTGTGAGTTCTTCAATTTCATCCTATAAAGTTTGTAAAAACATAGTGCTAAATTGTATCTTTGTGATTATTGGAAACCATGTGTGTGCGGTGAGAACTATAGGCTAGCACGCAACTAACCCACCATGTAAGATTATCGCAGTAAATAGACAAATAGATGGAAATACAAATATTCGAATAACACTCCCCTCTAATTTCTTAAATGGCTAAGAGTGTGTGACGATGTTTCTTAATCATGCTTGTCCAACTTTCATATACTTTCTGGGGGTAAATTTATTTACGCTGCTGAGAAAATCCGTCCGTATCAAACGTGTGAAAATTTTACATAATTCGTAGCAAAAATTATTTTCATTCATTGTTTTACAAATCGCTGTGTGATAAACAGTTCGACTCTAAAGAGACTATTTGGAGACGGATTTTTTAGAGACTTACGGTGTAGTAGCAATACAACTGACGCGGTAAGTTCTTTTAAGTTAACCATCACCTGTCACACTTACGGATATCTGCTTGTATTATATTCTTCTTGTATTTCGTCCGCTCGTATGTGAGTTCATTCACCTTCAAGCGGTGTCATAAGTACGAGTACATGCGTTGGTTGATTGTGGTTAGGTAACTGTCGTCGCCGAGTCAAGTGTAGTTAGCTAAGAGTGTTAATAGGAAATTCATTTCATCGCTAGGTTAGGATAAGTTTAGCTAGTTTGAAATAGGTGAAGATAGGTCAGAAGTACGTTTAAGATTGGTTAGTTTGAGATATGATATATTCTTACGATGGGTAAGCTGAATTGAAAAATGTTTTCTTGTTGTTGTAGTGTTAGGTTAGGACACGTAATGATAAGTTAAATTTGCATAAAATAAGTTACGAGGGTCAACTTAAGTCAGAATTGTTTGAGGTTAACGATCGGCAAGAATGAATTAAGAATTTGAAGTCGGTAAATGCAGCCTTTGGCCTGTCTGCATGGGACCCACACACTTGTGTCAGGCCTAGAAGTGGAGATCATGTACACAAACATTGTAAGCATTCGTTCTTAGCTTAGAGGAGCCTTGATCTTGGTCATAAAGATGAAGTGGAGGTGCCACATACTGACCGTATTGACACTGCCGACCGTGATAACCAGGAGGGCACACACACTGGTTGAAGACGCACTGGCCGCCGTTGTAGCAAACGATGCTCGCCACGCTGCTCTCCGCGACCGCGCAAACAACGGTCAGCAGCACCCAACACCGTAGCAGTGATACCAGCCACCCCCGCATCATCGAGCTTGCCGTAAATTTGAGTCTAATCTCTTATTTTGAGTAAACAGAAGCCTAAAACGTATTCGGTAACATCTAGTTTTACCACTCTCATCAATCAAAAGAGTTTTCACCTAGTAAACCAATGAACTGCTGTTTAGTTTTTAAAACGCGTGCTATTAGAACTCATTTTCACTTGCACCTGTAAATCAAGATAAATATTTCCGGTACCAAGTCTTGTATAATTGGCAACGACGAGTCTTGCAAATCTGAAAATAGAATGGGGTAAATGTTTATCGGCACAGGATGTTCGATACGGTGAAATATTTGTGGATCATCCGCAGTGAGTAATGGAGATCAACTGTCTGTCTAGTAAGATCCATGTCTTTCTCCTTCGGGGAACCATAAATTGAACTCTTCATGTAGCCTAAGACGACCTCAGACAGCAGACGCACTTTATAGTAAACAAATCTACGGATCTGTGGCAATGCTGAGAGTAAGAAATTTTGCTAGATCCCTACCGCGACATCTCAAAAACGATGAAAGATTTTATTGCATTTATTCATGAAAAGTCGTTTTCATTGGTTTTATAACTGGTGTCAAAATTTGCATTATTTGTTTTCCAACACCCCATGAACTTTTAATCCCTGTCTCTACATGAAGCGGAAAAGTTTATGTTAACTGTTTTTCATGATGTCAAATATTGGCATAATTAAGTAAACTGTTGATAGTGTTGAAGAAGTTTTGGCACTCACTGTTAATTGCTCGGGTGTAGACTGTAATCTTACAATGCAAAAAGAGTTGCACAAGCGCAGCATTTTTAAAGTAAAGAGAGTTTAAGTAAATTCATTAATGTGGATTTGAAGTGAGCAATTTTCGTGAAAATGGGGTTCTACATATTTGAACATCAAAGTGACTCTAGCAACAAATTCATACACGAGTGAATTTTGTTTTGACATTTTTCATGACAAAGCCAGGTTGCGCATTTTCGCAGGCTAAAAACACTTCGTGATTGGAAACTGCATCTTGTTTACTGAGCGTGCGCCTGAAATACAGGCACCTCATTACCTCAGAACAGACAGAGAGAGAGCGTCAGGAAGAGCAAGACTTGAGAATGCAGCTGATACCCTGAGTCTCAGCCGACACAGACCGGTGTTCATGCCTTGATTCGTTGACTCCTCGAAAGGTTGCACGTTTCTGGTGAACCATTCATTTTGATAAAGTACGCTAACGAGTTCATCACATGTAGTGAGTGATACGTGTAGTGCTGGATGATCATTCTATTTTATAGTGCATCAATTAAGAAATTGATGGTAACCAACTAATTAACTAATTAGTTAGCAACAAATTAGTACTAATTATCTATGATTCAATTAACTTATTTGGACCTATGCCATTCCATCGATTATTCTGTTGATTTCCAGGCTAATTAAAGTGTGAAGAATTTGTCACGCAGTTGAAGACGTCTTGTTTAGCGCAAACATTCTCCAACCATGGTCAAACGAACACTATTTTATCGGTCTTGCTCGGTTTTCGAAGAATATCGAATTAGAATTTCATTTCGGTGGAAGTAACGAAACAGCATAAATGAAATTTTTCTGGTTGTCCTCATTTCCAGATTAAAATCCTTGTTAAAACTCTGATTAAAATTCTTTCAGATTGTCCTGATAAAAATGATTTCTGGTTACGAAACTGGTTGGCCTGATGCTTAATTTTGCCCAGCTTTAATAACATGGCGCGAAAATAAATATTTAAGATGTCATTCAAAAACTAAAACTTACTTACTTCGGAAGAAATATTTCAAAAAAGTATACGTAATTAGATACAAGAATCAGTCTTAAGTCTTATTTTCAATGTGAAATCTACTTTTTCATTTCAAACTAAAATTTTTCTATATGTTCCAGCAACATAAAACAATACCATAAGTCTTCTCAAAATCGAACTCTGGGTTCGCGCATTTATTTCAAAGAGTCAACAGTTCAGTCAATAAACACCTCCCAGACCAAAGTGTGTTAACATTTTTATTTCATTTAACGTTAAGAAAATGAGCTCTGACTTTCGCCCACCTCACAAGAAGGACTGCACAACACTGCCAGCTGCTCAGTCTCCTCAGTAAAAATTCTCTCAAAGGTAGAAAAAGTTCGAGGTCGTTAGCTGATTGCTTCAATCATTCCAAGGCCCTCGACAACAACCTGATGGCCGCTAACTTTTGACGTAAAAACTTGAAGAATTTAGTAGAATGATTTATTGATTCATTGTTTTACATATTTTATGAAAATACTATGAATTACGGAAGTGCAAGTTTTTTGTCGCTCATTGTTTCTAGCTTTTATTTATATTTATGCGCCATCCACTTTGCTCTGTTCTTTCATCGCACCTTTTTTAAATGTCCTTCGAGGAAACCATGAGAAAAGAGTGGAAGTCAAATTAGAAATAAAATTATTAGTGGAGTCAAACCTCATTTACGAACAGTTTCATTCCACACTCAGAACTTTTTTTTCAGGAAACGCAGTACAGATGTATCACACGCGTTAATCCTTCTCAAAAGATTCACCATTCAAACTCAAAAAATTGTCCTGCTGCTTTATTTCACAATTCAAGTGAAGAGAACATGAGCACCACACACAACGACGCGGGAGAAGTAGGAGACCCACATGGCCACTTTAGAGGCTCCTCGACCTGTAACTGAGGAGTGGGTATCTTGAGGAGTGTGCCTCAAGGAGCGTCAATTGGTGCTCATGGCTTGTGCAGCGCACCACTTCACGTAAGATAGATCAGCACAACCCTAGCCACAATGTCTTCTATAGACCAGCCCTTTCATACCCTCATCGTTGTGTCATACGATGTGACGCGCGTCACACTGTCTCTGTTTTCAGTCTCCTGGCTGGTATGGCAGGGGCCACAATAAATATCTCTCAATCAACTGAAAGAATAGAGTCTTGGAGGTGACCATTTGACATTCATATCATTACATTTTGTGTCATATTTAAACATTTTGAACAATTTATTTACCCCAGGTGATACAGAGGTAGAATGTTTCTTAAGGCTAATACAATGGTCAAACTAGAGTACTGCTACCTGTGGGCCCGAATAAGTTCAGCGACTTCTAGGGCATCCTACCATCACATTATTCTAAGGTGTACAATAATCTTTAGCCTAATTCACTTAACCTAGTTTCGCAATAGACTGATCAATGAGATAATTGACTTGATATTTGATGCTGTATTTTACAATATAGGTCAAATCGGTTATATTTAACAATATATTCGATAAAACGATTAAGAGCAGACTGAAGATCGATATGTTACCTATGGCAAATCATATTATTAGGACTAGTATTTTGATAGGAAGTGAGATTCGAGATGTCTTTTGAATACTTTGTAATTATTACTTTCACAAATCTCCGCAGGTATTGAGTTCCAAGTTTTAGTTCCAACGAAGAGGATACTGTGTTGCGACCGGGCCTTTGAATAGGGAAGCATAAATTTATTTCTATTTCGGGTTAAATGGTCGTGATGACCAGTTTGCGCAGTTAATAATTGTTTTAGGCTATTGTCATTGTCGCCATCATTTCTTAGTGTTTTGTAAATGAAATTGCAAATGGAGATATTGTAGAGATCCGAAAGTTTAAGTATTTCTAAATTTTTGAATGAATCATTTGTGTGAGCATTATATTCTAGGGTCTTTACTGCTCTGATAGCTCTTTTTTGCAGAGTAAAAATTTTGTTAGTTTTATTTTTATCAGTTCCGTGCCATGCTTCTATTCCGTATTGCAAGTATGGAGAAACGAGCGTTCGGTAGAGCATTTGTAAAGCTGCTTCAGGCAGGAAATATTTAACTTTATTTAGGATTCCGATGGATTTTGATAATTTAGAACTAATATGAGCGATGTGCTCTTTAAAGGTAAGATGTTTATCTATTATGATGCCCAGAAACTTACATGAGTAGGTTTCTTCGATTTCACTTTCGCCAATTTTAATGCGTGTGAGAGATACATTTTTCTTGTATGAGAATGTAATATATTTCGTTTTATCGATATTTAGGCTTGTTTTATTAGCTTTAAGCCACAATGAAACCTTATGAAGTTCAC
>JACJUY010006173.1:0-12248 GCA_014220935.1 Platorchestia sp. MABIK | reverse complement strand
TTAATATTGCTTGTGTTGTTGATTTTTTAGAGCGAAAGCCGTATTGTTTATAGTAAAGAAATGATTTTTGTTCAAAATAAGAGTACACTTTTTATACACAATTTTTTCGAATACCTTGCTAATAATCGGTAGTTCGGAGATAGGTCGATAATTGTTTACACAGGTTTTTTCACCATTTTTAAAGATAGGGGTTACTCTAGCAACTTTGAGGGAGTTCGGAAAAGTGCCTAGTAAGAGAGACTGGTTAATGAGATTTGATATCAGCTGGGCTACAATATTAGCAATATTTTTTAGTACTTTTGTTGGAAACGTTTGTAACCCACTTAATTTTTTTTAGGTTGTTTATGCACTCAATTACATCGGAGGAGTTGGTAGGCGTAGAGAAAAAAGAGTTGTGTTCTCGAATATGATCCATGCATTCCAGGTGATCAGTAGGTTCACTTGGAATACCATCAGCTATAGTTTTTCCTACGTTTACGAAGAAATCGTTAAAGAGATTAGCAATTTCTTTCTTCTCATGGTATGCTACATTATCTTGAACAACATGTTTAATTTCCTTTTAATCAGCGTTATTCGGTTTACAGTATGAGTTAAGGAGGCGCGAAGTCTTTTTAACGTCAGCTTAAAATTGAGTGAACTTGCGCGTAAAGTATATCTTTTTTGATGACCTTAATCTGATTTGTCACATAGTTTCTGAATCGGTTATATGTTTCTCGAGATATTCGCCCTTCGTAAAGGAGGGCTAGGTGCGCTTGACGTTTCTTTATATTTATATTCAGCGTCAGACATACTCGGTGAGCATTTCAGTAGATTAGGTCACAAGAATGGACTAATAATAGTCTTGACTGAGAACGTGAGAAACATTGAGAATGAAGTCCCAAAATTTAAAAGAATAGTTCTTTTACGCAAAGTAATTAGGGATGGTACAGGAATGTCTACATGAAAGTTCTTAATTCTTGCGTGGAACCATGTCTTATTCCTATTTGATGAATATCTCTGAAACGTATATCAAAATAAAATCGAATGCTGAATAATCCTGGAAGTATCACCAGTAACTGTTTAGTGTAGATAAAATTCACTGACACACTACCAGCGCATGAGTGTTAAGTTTTTTCATGTTACACGCGCAGTGCCACCATGGCTAGCTAGGTAATCGTACTCTGTAAAAAATTCTGAAAATTTAAGCGCATCGGTGAATACTGTACAAATGAAAGTTTTTAAGGTAGAATGTAACTAAAAATAGCTGCTCTTGAAAAATGATTGATCAAAAAATATAATTCATTCGCTCTAAGCCAAGTGGATGCAGATCAATGTATTTGTGAACAAACATGGAAGGATAGAGCTATCGGGCCATAACATGAAAACGTATTCTTGTTCTACAAATTCTCGAATGAAACATTCATTGCATTACCAAATGTTGTCCAGACGAAGAGTGGAGTCATATCTTGAAGCAACAAAAAAATCGAAATCGTTATTCCACCAGCAGCGATTACTTGGCTGCTAATTTTCCTCTGAATTATTCTGTTTTGTTCCTGAAGTCAATACTTTCGAAAAAAAAATAATAAATGACATTAATATTGGTTATTTTTACAACTTTGAGAATTTTCAGCCCAGATTCCGTTCATATTTTCATGGTAATAAGTAAGCTTGTGACAATATGCACTGCATATTAAGCGTCAAATGCACTAAAAAATTCAGCCTATATGCAGTTGTTATATGCAATTGCAAAATGCATACGCATTTTTAAGATGTATATTATTGTTTTATGCATTTATTTTCGTGCATATGCAATTGATTTCCTGCATATGCATTTAACTTCATTCAAATGCATATAAATGAATTCGTGTGCAAATGAAGATTTCCTGTAATTTTTATGTAGAACGAGCATGAGCTTAGGTTGTGCGTTTGAATGATACCTACAGCTGAGAAAAGTACTATTGTAGAGATTAGAATGGTAAATGAAATGCATTTTTGTACATACTTATATTGAAATACATAACCCCACGATCAAAACCAAGATCAAAAACTAAAACATGAACTGGAACACCACATACATTAAACAAGAACAGAAAGCACAAAAAGGAGTGACGTAAACTCTTAATTCTTGAGATGAGGATTGCACTTAATCAAAACAGTAAATTTCAAATTTTCAAAGTTGAATCTTCTTCTGTAGTTCCCTAATATATTCTTGTATTTCGAGTATACTCTCTCAACGTCACAGGACACTAGCGGGGCGTGAAGGAAAGCGGTCATATGTGTGATGGGCTCAGATGCTTAGTTGATTCGGTTGGGTTGTTCTTAGTCTTCTTAGATTAACTCCCTTTCAAGACAGCATTAACATCTTTCATCAATGAGTAGCCTTCATTTTTCGATAACACTGAGACCAGTTTATCATGGAATCTCTTGTCGTATATTTTGCTCAAATTCTCTTCACTTTTCATCATCATGTCGACTGCTTCGGCTCTGGGTAAACCTTGTGATTCAAGCTTCTCTATGCAGGACACAATTGTTGAAAAAAATTTGCATCAACAAATGTGAGAGTTGTTTTTAAATCAATTTGCTATAAGAGTTCCTGACATTCACCAATGCATAATGCTTCGTCTTTATCGAAGCATAGTACAGCAGAATTGATTTCGTCAAGTATTTCGAATAATACGTCGCCGCGTGTCGCACCTGGTTACCATCGGAGTTGATGGAAGTGGCACACTTTGATGTAGTTCTTTGAACTTTTGTACTCTCTGGGGTGCTTTGACAAAGATACTGTTGGCAGATGAAATTAATCTGTTTACAGCTGGGTAACAGGTTCGAATTAACTCTGCAACTCTATGGAGAGCATGTGCTAAGCAAGTTACGTGGATCATCATGGGGAACAGGACAGCCATTCCCCGCACTGCCTTAACCGTGGACGGTGCGGCATCAGTGCATGCAATAAGGATTTTCTCATACGGAATCTGTCCACGATATAAAACTCGCACAGAATCATTCACGAAAGCAGCAATTGTTGCATGGTTGACAGCAGGCAAGACTGCGATGTTCGCTAAATAACATTTCTTGCGTTCTTGCCCTACACCCAGAACTACAAATACAAAGCAAGCTTTATAACGCTGTTCAACATCGGTTGTTTCGTCCAATGATATCAAAAATTTTCTGACCTGCGGCCTTTTTTTGTATACTGCTTACTGTTGCTTTGTATAGATCTGCAACATTATATTTCCTGTTTGGTCGGGTATGTTTCTACCACTGTACTTTTTTATGACGGACTTCACCTGTTCATTGCTCAATTTATTCAGAGGCGTGTCTGCTGCTATAAAGGCTCTTGTTAAATCTTCATGAAACCCTGATTTTTGACGCTTGGCTGGCTGGCGGCTGGTTGACTGTCATCTGATTGACCAGAGTGCTGCTGGCTGGAACCAGGTTGAGTGTTGGTTCCCTTACTGGGTTGATCAATTTGACTCTGCAGTTTCGTCATTGTTCCTCAAACGCTCTCTAGTTCCTGACTTGTATCCTTGTTAGCAAATGTTGAGTCACAAGGGATCTCCTGGAGCTTGGTATCTGGAGTAAGGTTGTACTAGTTAGGATTATTAAATGGTTAAAAGATAGATTGATCAGCGTCAATTCATAATTTCACCACGACAACATTATTGAAACATTATACATTAATGAGCATAATAATTATAAATGGGCACAATCAAGTAATTTTTAATCAAACTTACCTCTTTTCTACAAGGAATACAGAATAAATATTCATCAAGGGCTTCATAATCATCGAATTCACGCGCCATGTCGCGAAGGCGCTTATCTTTATCCACTTTAGGCATCGCACAAACTGCAATTTTTCAAACTTCTAAATAGGTATTATGCAGGTTTGGCTTTATAAAGAGCCTTAGTGAAGTTGCGTTTCCACAATGCACAACGAAATATTGGATTTCAAACTTCCACGAGTTCCAACGATAGAAGCTGTTTTCAAACTTGACATTACCTATCATACTTTTAAAAAGAATTTAATTCTGTAATAAAGTTAATCTTAAATTCACATCTTTCCAGTCTACATCTCCCACATGCAATTTATATTTACGAATAATTCATTGATTTTCATACATGTATCTTTCCATCTGCACATAAATTATTTTAAATGTAATGTCATTATGCACTTCCAAATAGTAAGATTTATTTGCATTTTCATTTATTTATATGCATACATTTGCATATGCAGTTTTATTGGCAAATGCCTATTTTTCCTGCATATGCAAAATATGCAATGTCACAACCCTAGTAATAAGAAATTTCACGCGCTATTTTTGGTCCAGTCCTCTTTGACCGATTCATTTCTAAATATGAACAGAACGAGTTATATCTTAACCCCTTCCTGTTCTGGGTACCAGATATGATACCAACCAAATTACTCAACCCAAAGCTAAATACTAAATTAGGACGCTAGTGTACCATGTGTCATGAATACAACAAAATCATAAATTGTTCCAGTATGAAATTCTTCGAAATGGAAGACGCTGATGTATACTAGATAAAAACGCACTTTCTAGAGGGAATTTCATTTTTCATATTTTACGCCGTGCAGGAAAGGGTTAAGGAACCTGAGCCACTTGATGTTAGTCAAACTTGCCGTTTGAACGATAGTGATGAGAAAAATAATTGCATTTCCTACGCACAATAGTCTTTATCATTAGATTCCTACTCATTTTTTGGCCTTAACAGCTGACGTTGCGTGGCACTGTTAGCGCCCGTGAACAACATCCTCTCGTGGAGTAGCTGTAGCTAAATCAACGATACTTCATTAAAATGTCCGGGGCTTACCACCGGAGATATTACGTGGGCGTTCGTTAGTGCATTTAGAGAACATCGCTTCATTTTTCTGTAATCACGTACATTTGAAGAAAACCCCTGTAATAACTTGGCCGTATGTTTTGTTGGGGAAGCTCAGGATACCTACACGGTCTTTCATATAAATCTGTGCAAATTTGCAAGCGTTAGTATTTCTCACTCCTTTAAAGGTTAGCAACTCTGAAGAGTATCACTTTTGCGTAGTTATCCATGCAACTGGCCATTATTTGTAGTTCGTTACAAAAACATTACGCTATGAAGTTATTCTAGCTCCTTCGTTTCGCGCGGGCCGAAGCCCAGTTTTTATTGGAAAATCTCTCGAGAATCTTAGGCAGACAGTATACAAGGTTTGTAAGCGTTTTTAAATTCAGAGCCACTCACTGGTTGAGAAATGCTAAAATTTACAAACCTCGCTTTGTAACCGGACTCAGAAGGAGCGTCAAGGCCAATCCAACTGTCATTTTCGACTTCAGCTAAGAAGAGGCTTGTCAGCTCACACCACTTCACAAAGCGATTGAAAGACCTTGGCTAACACATTTCGCAAAGACGCATGCTGAGGGGTCGTTGAACTCAACAGAGCTACATTTCAAAAGGAAGAAAATAAAATTCGTTTGGTCCAAAATTTACTTGGGAAACATTATAATAGTTAAATTGAGAACGGGAATTCACAGGCACAAAAATTTAAACATAGAAAATATTTACTACACCTTTGGCAGAGAATATGGAAAAATATACATTTTAAAACATGACTTATTTACATAACACAGAAAATTGTATCAAAGTATTCAACAAAAAATGTCCCCAGATTGCAAAAACGAATAAGTGCGTAACTCTTGACTACGTAAGACCACGAGCACAATAACATCTCAGACTGATAGCAGGAGTACACACAACACCACCAATCCCCTCTCATATCCAGCAGACCAAATTACAAAGCATATCCAGTTCAGGGGGGCAAGCAGTTGAAAGTACTGGAAGAAGCTGAAGATATAACTAAATTCTCACGATGACTTTCTCGACATCACTTCGCGCGGCTCAACGTCTGTGAGACTTTAGGAAACTAAGACAGCTTTTATCACTGGAACATGTCCAACGGCCATCAGAGGCGCACCTCCGCATTAAGTCACGAGGATCGCACCATGAGGACTATGAGTTGTTTGAGTCACCTTATCACGGAAAAATTATTTCTACACGAGAATTTATAACTCTTTGAAAGCGATATCACAAACTTGCTTGTATAATAAACTGTAAGCATAAAGATTTCAACTTGACCAACTTTCAGCATATTCGTAATCCTAAACACGATCTTTTGAAAGCTGCACAACAAACAAAATCAAGGAACATCCAAAAATGGGCACTCATCAAACAGATATTAACTCTAAAATAGGAAGTATCATAAATGAAACTACACGCAAAAAATATGCTAAAAAATTGAGCTATGCGATGAGAAATCACCGGGTATTTGAAAACATGTTTACATTATACATTGCACACACGAAAGTACTTTATTTTGTGGTCTCTCACGCGAGGTGTTGCAAAGACGCTCCGGTAGCAACAAAGATGGGTGGGAGCACACAAATGCAAGGAGGACAAGACCCCCAAAACCTAGTGGCAAGCAGCAGCTGCTGAAAAACATGTGGATTGCCTTAGAATACAAACTCAGCCTAACTCACAACGGCAGAGCACTAAGCACAAGAACAGCCAAAATCAACACTATTGAAAAAACTAATACGCTTCACTTGATGTGGGCGTTTTAGGACTGCAATAAATCACACTACGAGGTTTGCATTCTAAAGTTTTTGTTTGTGAAAGTGAATAACTCGCAAAGTTGTTATTATTTTCATTATTATCATCGTCACTATGACATCAAAATGGTTACAATGAAACTGAGAACAATAAACGTTCCTAGTACAAAAGTAGCACACAAGTAACTATCAGTTCACCTAGAACACAATAAAATAAGATGAAGACAACCGAGCGATTGTGCAGGAACAGACTCACGCCTAATTGTACCTTTGCCCTCTCCTAAAATAAAAGAAACAATGAACTCTCTTCCTATCTCTGTCAAAACTAAAATCTAAAACCGATTCTGAAACCATTTACTTTAAAATCTGCTGTTAATAGATAAAGTAGATAAGAGTATGAGTGAGGAACGGCAATTCCCTAAAAACGTTCACTACAAGATCCACAAACAATGCCCTGTTCTTCAGACTCCTTGCTTTCAATGAAAAAAAACAATTGCCTTTAATCTATTTTTTAGACAGGTAGTGACTTCTAAGGTTGCCTACCACCTTCATGCAATTACTCACTGACGTAGGGTATAATATCATTCAAAAACACTTCAATTCGAAATATAACCAGTTGAATGATATAGGATAAGCAAAGGATTTTATTAATTTTATTTCACGAAGTTTAACAAGATGAACAAACGAACACTTCAGTTCCTCGAAAGAGCCACAACAAGCAATGAGTCAAACCGAGACTCTTCAGTGTTTGAATTAACATGACATTTACCTGAGGGCAAATGATGCAATTTCTATTTTCATACATCAACTGCCTCGCAATTACCACGGACACGCTCTAAATATACGAGTTAGTAGTTAGTGCGGGAATCTGACTGGTTGCACATCCGCAAAACAACCAAAGGTCTAAAACAGCTGGGTGGAGACACAACTAGCCCTTAACGGAGGCCAAATTTGTGCAAAAATAGGGTTTCCTCCTAACCGATTTGATACATTCTATATCATACACAGAGTTTTCAACCGCCTTACAATTAATGCCAAGATGCAGCAACAGTTACACTCGGGTGAGCAAAAGCCCATTTTCTATGCTCTGTCAACTGGGGAAGAGTGGGTAACTTCTTTCTCCCAGCGAGAAGAACCACTAATGATGGATTCGAACTCAGCACGAATGACTAGAATTCCAATCATTAGACAACGAAGTATGAGATAAAATTTAAAAAAATTGTATTGAAATTCAAGTGAAGTGAGCAGTACCGCCATCACCTACAGCTGCACAGCAGACAGTGGCGTGTTACACGAAAATCAGACTCTCGTTTAGTGGGTTAATGGAAGATCCGCAAAACCTGAAATTGCTCTTGAATATCATGAGTATAATGTAAGTGTAGATAACTCTAGATAGACAGTAACTTAAATATGAGGAGTGATATTGCAGCACTGACTGATTACGGGCACAAATATAAAATATCTCCATAGAGCGAGCACTTGCATGAAGCAGTAAAAAAAACGTGTAAAAAAACAGGCACGACATGCAACTGCTTCAGATGAAATACTTGTTCAATCTAAGCAAAGCATCGGAAAAAATAGCGCACACTCCCCAAACGCTTTAGTCAACTACTAAAGCAGGAAATGAGGCTAAATCAACATAGGCAGAACGTCAAGAAAAAAATAAACGCCCAACTCATTCAATTTAAACCAGCAAACAAAATTTATACATAAGGAAATTTTCTTAACTGTCCTATAAATACTTAGTTTCGTAAATTTTACCACTTTAATAAAAAGGAAGTGAATGAGGTAATTTTGATAATATATTAGCAACGGCCTTCCGATAGCACCGCCCAGTGGCAGGTCGAAGGCGGATCTGAAAAATCAGCGCAGATCAGGGCAAGAAGGGAACTCAGTGAGCAGAGAAGACTGAGAACGTAAGGAAATGTTGAAAGATAAGTTCTCGTGAAAGACCCACAGGTGAGATGTGCATGAAATTTAAAAATCCCGAAGAGATAGAATTTTTCACATGTCTAAGTTTTTACGAGTCCAAAGAATATTATTATGTTAGTTTAAGACTACTCCGTAGCCACAACAAAGGTAATCTCAAGACGCGGAAAGAAGGGGCAATTTAGTATGGACTGTAGGAAACGAGGAATCTTTGCGCAAGGTTCTTTTCCACACAGGATTTCCTGCATGAACGAAAAACAAGTTAAAGAGGACGGTAAGACAAAGAAGAAATAGCAAAAAAGGCATGGAAATTGAAAGAAGCAAAATGAGCACGAAACAAAAATCCAGAACGCCCATCTATAGCTCAAGAAAACTAAACAGTATCTCCCCTGGGGCCATCCGTCCCCATAGGCAAGGATGGATAAACCGAACTTACTCAAACCTGTCGCCTCTCTTATGCCCCCAGAGATGATGAGGATGATGGAAGACGATGATGATTCGAGGGAGTGAGTGAAGTTGGCAAGGTTATGGGCATTCTGAGGAACGTGATGATAAAGAGATTTGCTAGTATGAAAATTGAGAAAGAATGTATGGGAAAGTAGCTGCACGGTTTTGAAAAGATTAGATTAGATTAGATTATAGGTTAGTCCTTCAGTGATTTAGCCTTCAGTGGATTCTGAAGCACCAGCAGCCCCAAGAACGTGAGCTTCTGCTCCAGCTGAGGGAACACAACACCATCTTTAGCATTCATGCCACTGAAATTGGCATTCAAGTAACGAGTAGCTTTTCTGTATTCCACATACCGCCAGAGAAAAAATTACACAGAGTGAATTTACTACTATGGAAAACGATAATGATTATTTATACTATTACACTATATGTTAATTTAAGCCTCCCAAACGGCTACAAAAAAGAGCTTATCGAAGAGAGGAAGAAGGAAGACACCATTTAGTATGGATATTAGAGAATGTGGAATCTATGCAGAAGGGGCATAGAAACAGCAAGTTGGGAAAGAAGTTCATGAAACGAGATAAAAGTTGAAGAAGAAAGTAGTAGGTGCTGAAAAAACAGGACAGCAGTGAATCTAAAAAGGTGGTCCCTAACATAGCAAAAAATATTTTATTGCAACAAAAAGAAGGCCTACCTAACACTCAGCTCGGGCCCTCGCACATTTTTCCCCTGGGAGCGCTAATTCCCATAGATACAATAGTTGTATCCCCCTGCTGAGGAGGAAGCGAGGCAGCGTGCATGTAACACAGCATGTGAAAAACTGTGATGAAAGACTGGACCCGCGGTTCCGCTCTTTTGGTTTTCGGTTTTGGAAGCAGGCAGAGGCCACAAACCAACATGATGTAGCTCAGCCGTTGCTATCCTGACTGCATCTGCTGTTGAAGTTAGGTATCCTGCTGCTAATGATGCGCGCCTGCACTTTCTCACAAGCGTGGATGCAGCCGCATGTCACCGCCTCACCCGATGAGCAGAAGATGGAAAAGAGAGTGAATTTGCTCTTCAACATCAGCCACTCTACTATGAACGGAATGGCCTGTCATAAAAACTTCAGTTAAATAGCGTGTAAACTTGGTTCAGGCTCCAAAGTCTTGTTAACCAACCAAGCCTCGAAGTCCAACCAAGACAGTCAGAAGTTCAGAAGTTATTAAATGAAGCCATTTTAATAAGAATATATCAGACTTGACTCCGCTAGAGGAACAAGACTAGCCTCGTAACAATACATAAACTTTCATTTAAATGAATAGGAAGTGTGTACTCAGTTTACGAACATCGGTTAAGATCGCTTCACAGAACAGCAACACCAGCAGACACTTTCGCCTGAATTTAGGCATAACACCAACTAATAGCAATTATTTGTCAACTTGAACACAGAAATAATAATCAAATGCTACATCACCATTTTATTGCATAGCTAATTTTCGTGAACAACTCTGCAATCTAATGACAAACTCGTCTATGATGGTCTTTTAGCTCTCTTGAAGATGTTCCCGCTGCCGCCATGACATTTCTTTCTTAATTTCTCGCAAGGAAGTAATAGTTTATTTAGCCAATACAAAAAAGGTGCCGGCTAGCGTAGTATTTTCATGATCATTTCCTTGTACTACAAGCCGCATTCTCTTTTGCCTCCTAACAATGACTAGGCCTTACTGGTGATAAATTTGGTGAACATCACTCGATGCTACTGCACCAGTGTAAAATTTTGGAGGATAAAGTTGAAACCCTCGAGTCGAATACTTAGATGGGGAGAAGCGAATTTATTGTGTTAACATTCGGAAACTTTATCTTTCAGAACGAACTTATCCAAGTTCTGAAGCAAACACCTAGAACGCAGCAATAAAAACTTACGAATAAGCACCCTATGAGGACCATACATGGCTGCAGGTTTCGACGTCGTGGCTCATAAAAATAGCGGAACGAAGTCCATATAGAAACAGAGTAACACAACCAGCCACTCATTTTTATACAGGAACAGCCAAGACCCATAACAGCGCAAGGCAGGGTTACAGTCAGATGACAAGGCAGTTGAGGCTGACCAAAAATGTTAATGCTTACAAATTAGACACTCCCTTGCCTTCATCGAGAAAATTAGTAGTACATACACACATTGTGCTCATGATATTCTACCTAATCGTATGTTTTCGGACTCTTGATGGTTAAATATCCTAACAACTGCTAAAATAAAAAACTAGGATATGGAAAATGGTTTCTAGGTTTACACGGCTGAGTTCACACTGAGCATATCTGAGCTCGATGATCACTTTATTTTCCAGTGTTCAGAGTGCCGTACTACACTCGGCCTCGCTGCCAACAGCTGACTACGGTACAAGAGTATTGGTGTGGTCCAGGGCGCACGGCTGAGCCTGCAGCACCTACGTATTCTACAGCTAAGCAGCCCACAGGCTAAGGCACTTATCAGAAGACTAGGAACACCTTAACGATCCTACACACGTGAGCTACGAAACTCAACTAAAACGAGCATTTAATTATTAAAATAAGTTCTTCAAGTAATTAAGACATACAAAAGAGAATTTCCTGTACTTTGACGATATACACTTTTTATAACTTTTGCGATTCAGAATTTATTAACAGACATTCCCATACATGTCCTTGGGGAATATGGCTAATACATCCATAAGAAGAACTGTAGCAAACATCTCACAGCTCAAGATACAAAAAAACTGCCACATAAAATATCAGCCTCTTTCTTATATATTTCCATAAACCAAAAGCAAATGAAGAATTCAACTCTAATACGGCATTTTGCTCTTTCTTTGAGTTTTGGCTGTATATGTGCTCGTCCTTCTACTTCCATTTCAGTGCCACAGATCCCTAGCACACCGGATGCTGGGACGCCCTAGCCCGGCAGCGTGCTACACCTCCTGGGCATGGGAGGTCCACCATCCAGGGGCGTCCAGCAGCAGAGGTGCGCGTTGGGCCCACAGCATACACGTAGAGTTGGGTCAGGCGAGCGCTGAGGCAGGCAGCGACGAGTGTTTCGGCTTTTCTTTCTTGAGGAAGACTTTAATGCAACCGTTAAAGTCTGCTGACACAAGCATGTACCTGGAAATGACGTGAGATTACAACTGATCGTGTAAGTACCTTCTGCTACTCAGTCACACTCAGGGTGTCTACTGATATTTCATTTCAAAATTTTACTACTTTTTACTACCTTCAACAACAAAAATTTACTACCTATTTTTACATAACGAACGTTGTCCAAACGTC
>JACJUY010006172.1:10769-45431 GCA_014220935.1 Platorchestia sp. MABIK | reverse complement strand
TGTTCTAAGCACACTGTGCCACGCTCGCAGCCGTCCGCCGACCGCCAGCGAGATGGCTGTCTCACTCAGCCGGTGCGCAAAATTTTTAAGCGTCCTCTTGTGGCGACAGACACCACATCTCCCCCAATTTCTTGCAAAACTCTCGTTGCTTAGTATCTAGCACTCACACTCATTCAAGTATGTGGGGTGCCGTCGCTCATGGTGCGACCGCCTCAATGGCTCAAGTTCCTCCCGATGCTCCTTCCGGGGATCATCAGTTACTCGCGATCCGCTGCCGGCTCAACAGGCTCCCTGTTTAGGGCGTCAACTACAACTCCCTCAGCAACGCAAAGGAAGTTGCACCGTAGTTGCCCCCTCTGCCGAAGACGATTGCCTCGGGCTTCGTGGCGTCAGCAACGCCACCGTATAGTTCTCAGGAACCCTGCCCCACTCACCACTAAACCGACGTTTCCTAACGTCGCGCAAATACCTATGCATGCCGTATACGCACACCACGGGCTTAGACACGACGCCAGTGACCTCACCTGACGTCCACTACTTTGTGCATGAGGGCAGTGGGGGTTTCACCCACACCTCATCACCAGCAGCAAATCTATTGTTCTCGCAGCCATCAATCACCCGGAGACTGACATCAAATGGCACTCGTCAGCGGTACTTAAAAATACCACTCGAAGGGACCGAGCCAGCCTCAGTTTCCTTCCGAGGCGTCACATTGTACAAAAAGTGGCCTCCTCAGGGGAGAGACCTCTGCTAGCTAAGATCCTCTTGATCGTCCGGTTTCGATTTCTCTCGATGATCCCGTTGCCACTCCGAGCGTAGGCGGACCGGAATCGCAAAGAAATCCCCCACTCATCAGCAAACTGCTCAGTAGTCGCTGATCGAAACGCCGTCGACTTGTCCAACAATAATTTATCACACGGCCCTCGCTCAATTACGACCTCACGAAAATGAGCGACAATGCTCGCTGTTGACTCATTCATCAACCGTCACCAGATGGCGAACCGCGAGGGTCCACAGTCAACCATGGACAGGTAGAGCTTGGCTCCGTAATGGGTTACGTCAACCGCAACCCGGCACCAGCTCTCCTCCACATAAAGACCCCCTTGCCTTACGAGATTCTCGTCCCGCAGCGCGGGATCGATTCGCTGACAGTCCTCGCATCCAGTCAGCTCACGCTTCACCTGCTCTCGCAACAGATCACTATGGATTTGACGAGCCAAGTAAAACGTCCGATCGATACCCAAATGATGTGACAGATGAGCCGCCCAAATGGCGTCCTCGAGACTCTCTCCAGTGTCAAGCACAGCAGACACCTCTGCCACGGCTTCACTAGCGTTGCGGTAACTAAGCCACCTCATAGGTACCCTAATCATCTGATCGGCTTTGTTCTCGATTGTCGAAACGAAGCGAACAGACACGACCAGACCATGCTCAGCAACCGTCTGACGGATCACCCCAAGACGTCGCTTCACGAGCATCTCCGAATCACCCTTCGTGCGAACACGATTGAGGCCATCCACAGTGCCGTCCATCCATATGACGACTGTCGGGGAATCACTGGCGACCGTGAAAGTTTTGAAACCCCAAGAAATTGTCAAATTGATAACCCGCGCAACAGCCTCCAACTTAGCCACATTGATATGAAGATGGTCAGACCCTTTTCGGAGCCAAGACGCATCCTCAACAATTAGGCCATCCCTCAAGGGCCACACCGACTCCGAGGAAGCTGGCATCAGTCCTCACGGTAACCGTACCATGCGGATCGATACCCCAAACGCCCCCAACAGGGTCTTTCCGACGAGCTCTCACCAACAGCTCATTGGCGAACAAGCTTACAGAACAGTCGACCGAGTCGTCCCAAGAGCCGCTGCACCCCAGCCGTTTCAAAAAACTGTAACATGTACGCAGCCACCCCACCACGGGGTAATGGCCGACTAGCCGACCACACAAGGAAAACAGTCCTCTCTTCGTCAAGCCGGCATTCACCGAACCGAACTCGGAGAGAGCAGTCCCCCTCGACATCCTAAGATGTCCTCTGGAACCTTTCTGTAAAGAAATTCCCAACAACCGGCTTCCATCCAGGCTCTCAGGTTCCTTCGTCACTAGTCCGTACATCGCTTGATGCTCCCGGAGCTTCAGCGTGCTAAGAACGGACTCACAAACCACTACATCATCGATATAGTGGTCCGTCCCACGACGAACCCGGTCGTTCAACGACAGAACATTGCCGAGAATCACGGTCATGATTCGAGGCGCACACGAGAGGGCGAAGCCTAATATCGACAAAGCGTAAGGCACACCCTTAAACTTCACGATCTGGTATCGCCACAGATCCTCAGAAACGTGGATCTGCAGGTACGCAGACTTAAGGTCGACGACCTTAAGCTCGTCCTGCAGCTGTCGCCATTTCCGAATCTTGTTACCACACACAACGACCATGTCATCACCAGTATGACACTCGCCAAAGCCGTTCAACTCACGATAATCCCTGACCGGACGGACTTTGTCTTTCGTTGGTTGCACGACGGCCAGCAACGGAATAACGCCCTGGATGAGGCCATGCCACAACCTTAACCAACCTTTCGAGATCCAACTCTGAATCTCCGCGTCATAACGCTCACCCACATGAGGCGCCCGAGTACATCCGTACTCCGCGATCCGAGTCTGCAACCCCTCGGGTGGCTTCTCGGACCACCGCCAACTGACGACTCACCGACCATTAGCGAACCTGATAACAAAGTCAGTGTTGCTAATTTCGATCAGTGCCGGCGCACTCCTCGAATCCACTGACCCCACCTTCCTCACTAGGCCGGCTTCCAGCTTGGCACAGGCGGATCCATTGCTGGACCCCCTACAGCATCCGGCCGGCCGAGGTCTTCCCCAGCTAACCGTATACTTCGAGTTAGAGTCTCTCCTGACGGTGACGCCTCCTATGTGATCAATCACATCATTACCCAGGAGACAATCAACGCCAAGATTCCCCAACTCCGGCATGACGAGTGCAGTGACAGCAAAACAATGCCCCTGCAATCCGACTATCATATGACAGTGCTTCCCCTCACAGTTAGTCGTGCCGTCCCCCGTTAACAACGGCCGTCTCGGTCGGTGGCGTTCTCTCACCACCATTCGCATACAGACCACTGTCCGCTTGCTCTTGGAGTTTACAAGACATCAAGAACTATGCCTATTCAACAGAGCACGAACAACTGGCAAACGGCTCCTAGTCGAAATTCTAGTCGCTCCGAGCGATCCCAGATCACTCTGCCTCCGTGACACACTTGCGCCGCTCAAAGGTCGCTCTCTCCGAAGGGGCACCGACATCTCCCTCAGAGAGAGGAGACCCCAGTAAGCCCGGCTTACTCGGTTTCCTCCCAAATCATCAACCGTGGGCCCAGGTACCGTCCCAAACGGATCTGCCTCGGGACAGTAGTCACGGGCAAAATATCCGTTCTTCCCGCACGCAAAGCATCCTAACCCACTACTGGTGGGAGAATTTGCAGGCACCTCCCCAGCAGGAACCCCAGTGCCCTGCTTTCGTGGGCACATCTTCACGCGGTGTGCACCGCCACAGCGGTAGCAGGAACCCCTGCCACCACTGCCCTGCTTCCCGGATGCAGCGAGGTCTGCCACGGGCTGGGCCCTTCAGCCTCGCCCGTCAACAGCCCTCTGTGCGGACATACGGTCACGCACCTTCGATATCACCGCATCGAACGGCGCAGGATACGCGTCCTCACTCGCAACTGCCCAATCGTATAGAGGGAGAGAGATCCTCGTAAAACTTGACCCTAAAAGCCAAATCCCCAGAGGACAACCCTACCCCCTCAACTAGACGCTCCAAGCAATCCAGGTACGCATCCACCGACTCGCCAGCTAAAAGCTGATGCTCTTTGAACCGCCTCCAGGCCTCCTGCTTAGGCAACGCGTACTCAGCGATCAGCATAGCCTTGACTACCTACCACTGAGCAGCATTATCGACAGTCATACGGCGAGACACTCGAGCGGCATTGCCGTCAAGCATGAAGCCGATGATGTCGGCCGGCGCCAAGCGCTCCAGCTGACAGAACCTCTCCAGGTTTCCTAGCCACTCGAGCACATCGACCGACCCATCGCCGGTCTACTAAGGCAGCTGCCTAGCCAACCGGTCTAGAACCAGCCAACGTGCCGGAGTCAGGATGTTGGCCTACATGCCAACATCCATTAGCAAGCCCTGCTTACTCTCAACCGGCTGCTCTGACGATCCCACATCGTCAGCCCCAACCGCGGCAGCCTTCTCAGCCACCGCCATCTTGCCAGCCCAGCCGGCAACAAAGATGGCTACCACAGCCCAAAGCAAAACTGCCTAGATGACTTGTGGTCGAAAAACAAAATAACACCGTGTCCGACAACGTAGCCCAGCTACTTCGCACGCGCGCTTACTTGCATAGCGCGAACAGCTCTACTGCTCTGCGCGGAAATGCACCGTGCTTTTCAGCACCTCGCGCCCCCGCCGCTAGTGGCCTCCTCCTCCGTATGCCCCAAATAGCCACTCGTGTCTGGGCCTCAAGCCCAACCCACGGACCACTTATGCACAAGGCTCCGACTAGTTCACTGTCACACAGATTAACACTACCGCAGTCCAATTAACACAGAGGACATTTCACTAAACGCACACGCACATGAACCTCACACGAGTGCAGCCGTGGAGGGAGTATATGGTGTAGGGAGCATAGTCGACTGACAAGAGAACCAGTTTTTGAGATTTCGCTCATGTCTGTGGTAACCAATAGCGTTCTCGCTACTGTGACGTCAGTTACCTACAAACTACGGGCGAGTGCACACACGCACGCTTAAAGCTCTTCTAGCTGCTGAGTTAGTCACACCTGGGTATATCACACCTGGACAAGCTTGGTGTTTCTTCCTTCTGGAAAGGAAGAAAATTAACCACAAGTTCAACACTAACTCAGATCTTCGAAATGGATACTGACGATCTCTGCCTCTGCATCTTGGCTCTGCCTCTTTGGAAAAACAATGCTCAAGAGGATAAATATCGACTTAATTATTTTAAAACACATTGCTTTAAAACGCAATATCTCGTATCTACATAGTTGAAAAAACTTGGATGCGTTAGAGCAGTAAATTTGAAAGTTAATATTATTCTCTTCTCGGTATTTCTTTCACCGACTAGGTAGGCCCATTTGTGGCGCACAAAATAGCGGAGCGTCATGAATGCGGCCTAATGAACATGTCTTGTGCCCTGAAACGTTTAAATGTTATGTTTCTTTCGATATTAAGCGTCCCTGACACACTTGTAAATTGGTCTTCATAAATTAAACGTTCAATTTACTTTGAAATATTACGCGTATTAAATATTGTTCCAGTTATCTGTTCTGCTTTTCATGCGATTTATTGAGTATCGAACATTTTATGCGCATTTTTAGGACTTCAGACGCATTTTTTCGTCAGGAATTTCTTGAGATTTTTAAAGTAATTACCAATTTTGATGTGCGTTATTAAGGACTGAAAATATTGTTCTTTATTCACGGATTCAGGAAATTGTCCTTCAACATTGATTAATTCTTCAGTAATCATTGCACTATCTATCTTTGAAGGTGCTTAAAAAGATTTGCACAATTCGCTTCAATAGATGAAGGCTGTTAAACTACTCGCATTTGGGAATATTTTACAGTTAAAAACATCAGTTCTTAACTCGTTATAACAAATGGTCGTTCTTAAATACTTGCTTTACGCTTTGTACCAACAACGTTGCCAGGCGCTTTGGCATTTAAATTTCACGTGAAGTATTAAAAAAATTAGGGCATGACTCCTACACAGTTTGCAAACATTTTCTAAATTTGCCAGATGTTATGTTTGGAAAATAGAGAGCAACAGCTCAACTGAATAAATAACTAAATAAACGACAAAATGACTCAATAACTTAATAAATGGTTCTCAAATGGGTAATAAATTACCATACTTTAGAACGTGTGAACAAATGGTGCTACGAAACTAGAATTAACTCCCTGTTCCAGATAAACAGTTCTTTTTCAAAGTTTCAGCCCATTCAAGTTGAAAGGAGGTTAATGAGTCAGTGACAGAAGCGGTCGATGTTGACCTATATTTGTGCGTCGCAGATGATGAGCTCTAATCTAACCAAAGAAAACACGCATACAATGCACGAAATGATACAAAAACATATTATTATTCTAGGGGATTTTCGGCGACTGTTTTAATGGTAAGTCCCACGACAGAACTCTCCAGTCGAGCCACGCGCTTGCGTTGGTCGGCAGTTCGTAGTTCAGAGCTCCCCTACCTTTGAAATGACAGCATTTGAATAAATAAGTTTCTAAGTAATCACTTTACCATCATCGGTACTTCAACTAAATCGTTACTCAAATTTGTGTCGATGGGGAGGCTGAAATATTGCAAAATGTGGGTTTGAGAAGTTCAGTTACTTTTAGTGCACCCAACGGTGGTGACATGATTCTAATTTTTTTATTGTCATTCAATTAATGACTCTTATTCTAAACATGCCATTGACTGATCGAACCAATTTTAACTTGAAAAAATGGAAAATGTTGGCTAATTTCATAATCGCATGTTGAAAAATACCTATAGAAAAGAGCAGGATTTGAAAAAATTAAACGCAATGAGGCCCCGTGCATGCGATACTACATAGTATACTGGACTTTAATAACCATCTTATTTTTAGGCATGGTTGAAAATTTCGCTATGAAAATTGAGAAAAATATTTGTGTCACACTCCATCAATTTTATTGAACCTATGTAAACGTTGTTTTTTCTTCCTTCCTTCTTCCTCCCTCCCTTTGAGATATTGAGTATGATAGAAAGGTGATACTATTGTGAGACTGTAGCGCTGCCAGGGAGGTAGGGCTNGGCAGTTTCAGTCGCTGTTTTAAGTACAAGAATAAAAAGATTGCTGATAATAATTAATGGCCGGTCCTACCCGAAATTATTTGTTGGGGATCCTGGCCCCCGAAATTTTCAGCTGGATGCGCCATTCTTGTGAGAGGTACATAGATGCCAAAATTTCAATATAGGGGAACTTCCTACGTGTTATCGCGAAATGACATTCTGTAAAAATCCTTTATACAACGTGTGTGTAGTCAATTCACTAATCATGTGTATTAGCCAAACTATGTTAAAGTTGAACACTGGAATTTAAAACTTTATAAACTTTTTTTACAACCAAATCGGGTGCTGTTCAATGATTTCCGATTTTCTCGATCTATACTCTCGAGACGGTCAATTGAATTCGAGTGAATTTTACCCGCCGGGGACAAAGAATATTTAATTCAAAGCCAATTGACCCAAGTCGTATAGAACATCGTTCCTTCTCCAGCCTTATAATTGATGCCAGGATGTAATAACGACACAACAAACCGAGGCAGTACCTGTTTCATACACCTGGATCAAAAGTGGGAATGTAGCTTACTTTTTATTTTTGCCAGCGACCACTCACCTCTTACACGAAAAGCAAGAAAAGAAAAAAGAAAAACCGTTCATTTCCATCAAGGTTGATACATGAAATGTATTACAGAATCCTTGTTTTTAAAAATTTCTGAATATAATGGTTGTTAATTGATAAACGAAGGCTAGAACACCTTTAATAATTACGCAAAGGTTACGAAATACGTAAAGTGAACGAAAAAGGAAGGCGAGGTAAGCCTTTTAAAGAGGCGCAAAATATTTATTTACGCTGATTATCAAATGTCTTAGTAACGGTGCAACCAGTAGCAACAAGTTCCCAATGCTGTTTCGACGCTGCGCTCTGTATTTTGGGTTCAAATCTTCATACCTGAGTTTATTGGAACAATATTTGAGGATTTTGATCGAATTCTTCTTGTAAAAGTCATATTGGGAACAAAATGAGGAGGAGAAAAAATGCTTAGATATGTAAATTGAAGACATGTACGTTCGTTATACTCATACACTAGTTGTATTTTTACAGAAGTGGTGAAGAAATATTTAAGAATTTTGAGTGAGGAAAACCGAGTTGAAACATAACTTAGTTTATTAATTTTGCAATAGAAAAAGTTCTCAAAATCTCAAATTAATCGCATGAAGCTTCAGTTTTTGTATAGCTCATTGTGTAAGATGAAGAGAAGTCATTTCGTGTGCCATGGGATTGGTTTGTCTGAGAGTCATCAGGAGACTAATTGGAATTACTACAGAATGTTATGTTAAATCTGGGAAATATAATTTGTGTATGATATTATAAAATGGGGAACCGAGCGAATTGATCGAAAATAGATTGTTCGTAGACAGCTTCAGCTTAAAACGCGTGCATGAATGTAAGTGTGCGTATGAAAGAACGAAAAATTCGTGAGTTTTGAAGTAGATGTATGGTAATATGCTACATAGGAGAGCTCGAATGTCTAATTCTTTCTTGAAGAATTAGCATTGAAAAACTAAAATTAGTGAAAGAAAGCATGAATAATGAGAAGATGAGGGCAGTGGCCAGGGGAGTTTAATTTTAAGAAAGCTTAATTGACGCTTACTATATTATGAAATATTGTGGAATGCAACAATAAGTCTGCTGAATTGATTTGATATAAATTGACCTAACACCTGAGGAGAACTTTAACTCCAAATTCAAATTTCTCAGGTAGTTCGTTTTTGGGCTCTCTCTTCAATAACACATCTAATTGGCTAGATTTAAAACTCAGCCCATTCACTGTTTTCTTTACCACGTTTTACTGATTTACTGCTGATGAAAGGTCAAGGCCCGAAAAAACGTTCGTTTTAAATTGACCACATTCAATTTTAACAATGGGTACTTCTTTTGCTTTAGCTCCTAACTTTTTGTTTTTCATAGCGCACTATTTGGATGAGCAGTAAATAATACAATGTTTTTCATATATCCTACTTTTTTACTTTATATATACTTTATACTCTTATGTTTCCTTCAACATGTAGTCTCCTAGACAGTACAGTCTTTTAGAAATGACTGAGTCAACGACGCTCATCATCGCCTTGGTTTTGTGTTTCTTGCTGCCGAGTGACTTGTGTCTAAGCTTACTTTACGCGCGCAAGTCAGACGACGCCTCCACTGCCTGCTCTGCCTACTGCTCGGTCCCTGACACCTGCAGAGGCATCATCGCCACGGCCGCCCTGTGTGCCAGGAAGTGCAGACATCTGCAGTGTATGATCACGAGTGAGTGTTTACAACACAAGTATTCCTCATGCAACAACAACAGCAGCCGAAGCTTGGTGGTTTAACTGTCATTTGTAAACTTGAAAACCCACTATGAATTCGGTTGTGAATTTTTGCGAATGGGAATGTGATTGCGAAAGTTGAATTTGTGAACGTTTCATGTGAACATTCATGTGAACGTTTCTGGGACATTCTCAGAAGCATCATTGAAAATTAATGGTTCTCTGTACTTACTGGAGTCGCGAGATGATTCATCCGAATATTGTTCATCACGAATAAATGGTACGCTAATAATATCTAGATAAAATATTCCACAATGAATTGCGTTTTGTATTTTTGTCTGCTCACAGCTGATGGTTCTTGTGGACAATCCACAACTTTGGTGCGGCCTCAAGCGAAGAGTCTTCTCATCCCCAATATAATCTTGACAGCACCTTACAACGTGGCTCTGGGCAAAAAAACTTCAGCAACCAAGCATTTCACTACGTAAGCAAACGGGATTCATTGAGAATCATTCGAACTTAATAACCTGTAACTCACTGCCAAGCTGGGGATGGAAAAAAGAAAGGGAACGGCGGAGAGGGCTCTTTAGTTGCTCAGAATTAGGGAGAAAATTTTCAACTGCATGCTTAAGGTGGAGAATTTTCAATTGTTTAGAGTTAAAGGTGACCATCTTAAACTGGATACATAGGGTGGATAATTTTCATTCGGTTCAGGATTGAGCAGATGTTTTTCAACTGCATGTATAGGGTGGATAATCATTAATTGGGTTAGGCTGAGGAGAGGATTTTCAGCTCCACACGCAAGGAGGGAGGAGAATCTTCAATTAGATTCAGTTGAGACGATCTTCAACTGAATACATAGGGAGATAAATCTCCCATTATGTAAAGTGGAGGAAGGTGGTCTTCATCTCGCCATTTTGATGGGCAAATCTTCAATTGCTGAAAGTTGGGGCATGAGCTTCAAAGAAATTTTGCATAAATTTTTTACAGCATTGCGTACACGATTTCTCATATGAACCCATTTCACGAGAAATATTTTGCACAAATTTGTCACAACATTGCACGGACTATTTCCCACAAGCACGCAATTCACTAAGAATATTTTCCACAAATCAGTTAAAAAAGTAACATGCTCCAACAGTTCACTGGAGGTCCTAGTCTCTAATGAAAGCACTAATTCGACCGATTTTTGGATACATCTTCATTTATGGATAGTCCGGCTAGTATTGAGCGGGCTCGAAAATTGGGGACGAAATCATCAGCAAACGTTAAAAAATTTTTAATATTATGAGAAAATAACTTCGTAAGATCAGTAGACACTTGTAATGAATGCTTAACACGGTCTAATCGAAGTAATTTCTTCCCTAAATGAAAAAGGATTTTGAACATTTACTACACTGTTTAGTTTACTCCTTGATGCACGTTATATCAAAAACCATGGTATAAAAAATACATCCTGCTGAGTTTTGAAAATACAAGTTAATTGAATTAGCGAACGAAACAATTTCTACATATCAGTTTATTCTTTCTACAACCAGGTCAAAGATAGGTCTACTCAGTACATCATTTTATTTCGAAGTTACATTTAGCATTTTCAAATACAGAGACATTTTCATTTACATTTTAAACATATTTACTTATAGACATTCACAGAGAACCTCTATTTATCGTAGTTTGGCGCCCAAAGTTTTTCAATCCACGAGGAATTTAAATATAGGCTTTGTGACAAATATTTCTAATGCAAATCTTTTATCCCTTTTAAATATTTTGAAAAGGACTTTGTCACTCCGATTGTGATGCACACCACAGCGTCTGTCGATGTAGGTTTAATTATTAGGATGAAAAATTCTACTTAACAGAACTAAAATTGTATTTCTCTGCTGTTGGCAAACTATTTGCTTATGAATTACTTTAAATAAATGTACTTGAAAATATTTTCTTGCACTGTGTAAATGCCCATAGCTGAATTACAGTTGAAAGACCTCGTGTCTACGGTACGCATTCACGGAGTTAATGCATTTTCATGCTGTTGAGAAACCAATAACCATTGAATCACTATAAATTAAAATACCTAGGATAGTTTGTAACTCTGAGCAATTGCACCCAATTGAATTACAGTAAAAAGACCCCACATCTTCGTTGAGCATTTTCCTGACGCCAAGTCGTTCTGTACTCAGTGCCTAATGAGAGATATTTCCACTCCTCAGTCGCTTCTCCTCATATGCCGTGGACGGAGACTATACTACATACTACCACTCAACAGAAATCGCCTTCAGCTGGTTCATGGTGGACTTGGGACAAGTTGTCACCATTCCCATCATTCGCGTGAAGCCTGGAACTCGAAGAGGGCTCTGGTGGAGGCGCTTCGCGAACGTCACGGTATCAAAGCCACTATTTTAGTGGATTTCAGATTAGCTTTCATCCTTTGGTCAATATGCAGTATAATCAGTTCACGGAAATAAAAAATTCCGCTCCCAAGAATCACTAAAGGGACACATTTAAGGACGTTTTACATGAATGGCATTCTGCTCGCAGTGGTACAGTGGTTAAGGGATTGGCCTTGCATGTTGGAGGCGAGGGTTCGTATCCCGGCACTGGCGCGGCGATTTTCCCCGTTGGGTATAAGGGAGAGCTCAAGCACAATACCCCACTCAACCCAGGTGTCGGAAATGGGCACCGGCTTCACGGGGGAACCGTCATGGTGTCCTATATATAGTGTTAGTTGTAAGGCATTTGAAAAACCAATGCTTAAGATCATATGTATCAGGCTTGATTGGAAATAAAGCATCCTAAGATGCCGATGTTTGTTTGTTTGCTCGCTGACGCGTTATTTTCGAGATATAACAATAATAATTTTATTATTACGTTCAGATAGGAATAACATTACTGAATATGGTCGGTTGCTTATTCACCGCATTGTTGGGTCACGCCCACTTTTCTGGCGGGACACGCCCACTTTTTGGCGGAAAAAACAGCCTCGGTTTGGGTATGTTAAGGTAAGCTATTTTAGTTTGATTTATGTTATTTTAGGTTAATTTATTCAATTAAACATAACCTACCCTAACCAACAGTTAGGGTAGGTTATGCTGTAATACGTCAATACCGTATTACAGCATGTTAACGTGTCCGTTCCTTTACTTTTATATACGACGTTCCTATAACTTCAAAGTTGAATAATTCGAAAATAACGCATCAGCGAGCAGAATGGCATTCATGTAAAACGTTCTTAAATGTGTTCCTTTAGTGATTCTTTAGAACGGAATTTTGAATTTCTGCGAATGGATGCAACTACATTTTGACCCATACTTTTCTCCAATGGCAGGGTATCAAAAAACTTTGCTCAGCCTTGGCTGATTTGTTACTCGATGCTTCCCAACGCATGTGTTTGCACGTCTGTTTTGCTTTAACTGTGTCACGGTGTTGTCTATGGTTGAATAAGATGTGATCCTTTTTCCCTTTCGAAGATTTCAGAAATTCATGACATTTTTGATGGTAGACTTTCGCAGACCTTGTTGTTGTCGTGAGCGGAAATTGAGTTAAGCTGTGGAACTTTATTCGGCAGGGACACGGAAGAACATGGAAAAGATGAACAGAATGCAATTCCTTAGAAAGAAAACGAACTCCTAGATCTTTTAGATTCTTTGATTCAAGCTGGAAATGAAGAAGGAGGACGATGCACTACAATTGAGGGGTATGGAAAAACAGAGAAAAATGGAGAGCTCAGACTTGCTTTTGGCGAAAGTGTTCGAAAATATTCTTTTGAAGATGCTAATCTTGGGAAGAAGAAGGCGGGAAATATTCTTTCGAAGATGTTAATCATGAAAAAAAAGGCTGGCACACTCCTACAGGGGAAGGTTTCACTATAAGAAAAATGTATTTTGAAAATATTGTCACANTTGACATTAAAAGGAAATTGAATTATTCATTGGCATTATCCCCTTCTTGCCTTTCAAATTTACACAACGTTATAAAGAATGTTGATTTATATTTAAATTAAGGCTATAAGTGGGATTTGTAAGATTATCGTTTTAGAGTTAGCAGGACTTCATCGAAATGAAATCATTGAAAAAATATAAAAAATTTAAACAGTTTTATTTTTTTCGTTCAATGCATCAGTAATAATTACTTAGCACCATTACAATAGAACGGTTGAAATATAACTACCCCATGTACACCAGTGCTTGCTTTAGCTCAGTGACTTCAGGGGCATCAAATGGAAATTTGAATCTTTGTTTTAAATATCATTTTATCTTGAACACTTCAATTGAATGTCCACTAAACTGATCGAATCATTCTTCATTATCATTCTGAAGTATCGAATAGAGAAGAGACAGCCATTAGCGTTGCAGCTAAATTCATCAAAATCTAGAGAAGAAATACACCTCACTATTCTTTTTAAGTGATTCATGTGCAGCTTTCCAACACATGTTAGAAAGTATCAAGTTCCTACAACAACTTAAAAAATGGTAATAATATTAAGATCAGGTATTGTTAAAGTTGTATGAATTAAACTCAGTATTTAGTAAATTGATGATGATGATGGGCAATTTGAGAAGATACTACTTTTTAAGATTTTCATCGCCTTAATCATTCAAAATTTGATGTGTTAAATTACCCAGAGAAAATCGGCACAGATCTCTGAGCTTGAGTAATTCTTAGAATTCGAATGAATAATTTGTGATGACATCGTATTCTGAGTCTCTTATTGCTTTGTTCCCTTCCCTTTGTAGCGCAAAAAGTCACATCCTCATTTTTTTATCAGTCCCATACCACGCTTTCATTCCATATTGTTCAATTGGATAGATGACTGTGATGTGCAGTATTTTAAGAGCTTTTTCAGGTGTGAAATTTTCTACTCCTTTGAAAATTCTATTGAATTTATGCATTTCATTGCTGATACAAGTTACATGCTTTTTGAAAGTCACATTTTGACCAAGGCTAATTCCAAGGCATTAGGATGAATTAGATTCTTCAATCTGCCATCATCAATTTAATTGCGTAGAAGAGATATATTAGACTATTAAATATAGCATTTACTTAGAATCATCAGCAAAAAAATATATGCCTTAGAATGTAGTACATACATTCAATAACATAGTTGATGAATGTCAAAGCAATAGAGGTCCCAAAACCACTCCTTATGCAACCCAATGGTTAATATCGAGAAGTTGCGATTGGGAGCTACCAATTTCCACTAATCGTCAACGATTTGTTAGGTATGATTCAAATAACCTATAAGTAACTCCTACTTCGTTGTAGCATTAGAGCTTCGAGAGTAATACTGTCATAAACTCGGTCTAATGGCTTAGGAAAGTCGAGGAATACGGAGAAAAATAATTCCATTCGTCAATATTGGAGTACATTTAGTAATGTTAGTCATTTAGGATGACTAATCTCATGGATTTTTAGATCGGAAGTCACGCTATTTTCAAAGAGAAATAATTTGTGTTTGATTTATCGTTAAATAAAATACAAATGGCTATTGTGTACTTGAAAAGATAAGGCTATTGTCTACTACACCTTTTTCACTTCAAATTAATCCAAGTCAAGTTCAATTTAATCCGAGTCAAGTTTAATTTAATCCAAGTCAAGTTTAATTTAATCTGAGTCAAGTTCAATTTAATCTAAGTCAAGTTCAAATTAATCCAAGTCAAGTTCAATTTAATCTAAGTCAAGTTCAAATTAATCCAAGTCAAGTTCAAATTAATCCAAGTCAAATTCAAATTAATCCAAGTCAAATTCAAATTAATCCAAGTCAAGTTCAATTTAATCCAAGTCAAATTAAAATCAGTCAAATTTTACACACATATATAAGAATACATTTGAATTTTATGTATGTAGTGTTGTATTCCTTACTACCGGTTTTTAAAATAATTTAAAAAATGTCTTTTTCAGTATCTTATGTACCGATTTCTCTAATATAGGAGTATAGAAGAAAAGTGTTTCTCATTGAATTTGGATCAGCGCTTCCCTCAAGATGGATCTCTACAACCAATCAACGGACTATGAAACAAGTGAAGATGAACAAGAAAATGTACGCGCAAGAGCTAGAAGAGGAGTAAAGAGAGGAAAATACAAGAAAACACGAGAAGAAAAATGCAGAGTGATAGATGCTGCATTGAAAGATGAAGATTAGAAAGCAGTGGCTACATTTTTCTTGCTAATGCAGGAATGTATCTGTGTAGTAATGTACTCATATAAATTGTAATCAAACAGAATCGTACATTTACTCAGTGAATCGCATTTGTACATTTTTTTAAATTAAATAAACAAATCGTCCGGTAGTAATCTTTTTGTATTTGCATGTATATGATTTAATATATATTTGTAAAAATATACATGAGATAAAGTGGAATTTCACGCATATAAATATCTATAAGTGTAAATAAATCCTCGAAACCATGTGGATGTGTAACAAAAAATTACCTTTTGAACATAAATATTTGAATGTATGCACACTGTCATAAATGCAGAATTTTAAAACAGCTTTAATGAGGAGTATAATTCGAAATTTTTATTATTGCCTTGCATCTTTTACACCGCTCAAAGATCTGAATCACACTCGGCCTCCTGATACTGGATCCTTACCTCATTTTACGACAGCTTGTTTTTATATTGCAAAATTTTATGTATTCCTTGCTAAAAGGAAAAACGACTGTCATGCTCATAACATCCAATAGAGACATTTTTAACGCAAAAAAGCTCAAATTAACAAGTGATTACGTCAATTTTTAACTAAACTTTGAGTTCGATTAATTTGAATATGACTTGGATTAATTTGAACTTGACTTAGATTAAATTGAACTTGACTTGGATTAATTTGAACTTGACTTGGATTAATTTGAACTTGACTTGGATTAATTTGAACTTGACTTGGATTAAATTGAACTTGACTCGGATTAATTTGAAGTGAAAAAGGTGTAGAATGCAGGTTTCCATTGAAATGAGATTTTTGAGCCTGATTTAATTTCCTTAGATTGCGTATTTATACAGAACACACAAACTTTTGCGCAAATCTTTCGTGTCAGGAATAGCTTATTTGAGATTTTTTGTGAAATATTTTATCTGTAAGAAACTTGATCGTCAAAACTTTGATAAAATCACAAACACAATTTCAATCTGCGTCTTTAAAATTGCAATAATACAGAGTTTTTCCTACAAGATGGATTACTGAACTGAAATTTCTACATGGGTTTATCCTCTACGTTTCAGATTGGGATTAGCACCGAGATAACTGCTGTCGAAGGAGACTTTTCAGGATTCGCTTCGTTACTGGACATCTACAACGTTACTGTAGGCTTCAGCGGCTGGATCCCGCTCGACTACTCGAACACCTGCTTCAGGGAGGCACGGTACGTGGCCGCCTATAAGACCGCCGACCACAAGGACGACCGAGACATTCTGGAACTTGATGAGATCGAAGTGTACAGCGTCGAGTGATGATACCTGGATCGAAGTGTGCAAAGTCGAGTGATGATATCTGGATCGAAGTGTGCAAAGTCTAGTGATGATATCTGAATCGAAGTGTGCAAAGTCGAGTGATGATATCTGGATCGAAGTGTGCAAAGTTTAGTGATGATATCTGGATCGAAGTGTGCAAAGTCGAGTGATGATATCTGGATCAAAGTGTGCAAAGTCGAGTGATGATATCTGGATCGAAGTATACAGCGCCGAGTAATGATATCTGGATCGAAGTGTGCAAAGTCTAGTGATGATATCTGGATCGAAGTGTGCAAAGTCGAGTGATGATATCTGGATCGAAGTATACAGCGCCGAGTGATAATATCTGGATCGAAGTGTGCAAAGTCGAGTGATGATATCGGGATCGAAGTATAGCCAGTAAGTAAATATGTGCTCGTCATAGCCGTGTGTGTATAGGACCTGACTCCGTGCGGGGAGACCCGGGTTCGAGTCTCGGCGCTGGTGGCGATTTTCTCTGTTGGGTATAGGAGAAAAATTCTAAGCACAATACCCCACTCTACCCAGGTGTCTGAAATGGGTACCGGTCTTTGACCGGGGGAAAGCGTCATGGCGTCCTGGTGTTAGTTATAAGGCATTTGAAAAACCAATGTAAAAGGTGATATGTATCATGCTTCAATTGGAAATAAAGCATCCGTAGATGCCGATGTTTGTATACAGCGCCGAGTGATGATATCTGGATTGAAGTGTACTGCGCAAAATGATGAAATGAGATCGAATGTGCAGCGAGGAGTGATTTAAATGAGAATGAGGTTATGCTAGAGGTAAAATGAAGTCATGGAATGAAGATTACTGTATGGTTTGTCAAAATGAAATATTGAAACGTAGAAAACTAACAGCAATTGTAAACTGAAGGAATGAAATGGAAACAAAGCGATGCATATTTAGCATAAAGTGCTGATTGGTGCAGTAATTATTGAAACTAAGGCAGCGTAGTTAAAAGTAACTTGTGGTTTTCCATCCAAGCAGATTTTCGCCTCTTCCGTACCACTCTGAACTTCAAGTTTAAAACTCGGTTGTGTAATTATATTTCTCATCAAGATATCATTATATTTCTCACAAAATTTAAATTTGACAACAGATGTGCGTAAAAAATCAAACCCCCTTGTTTCCTCGTGTACATACGTGACTGATCCGATCGTTTTCACTACAAGTGGTATTTGTTGTATGAGGACGTCTCAGAAGCTTTCAAAGAATATCCGTGGTCTGGAATAACATTTACATGTAAAAATATATTTTGTAGGTTAGTCGATCAGGTTGCGGAACGTTGTGAAAGTGCTGTATTAAAAATGTCTCAAAAAATTTCGTACCGCATTTTGAGAGTTTTCTATTCTGCAAGAAAAAACGGAAATGAATAAATTTATAAACTATTGTTTCGACACATATCACAAACGACATGATGAAATCTTGAGTTGCGAAATAAATTGACTAAAATTATACACACGGCTAAAATTCATTTGTTATCTCTTCTTCATTTGTACGCATACCGTATTTCACTGGGGAGTATTCAATACAGTGAAGTGCAATGACTTCAGGAAATAAAATATGAAGATATTCAAACGTGGTTTAGAAATTTGGAATTTACCGATAATCTATGTTACCAACAGGTATTTTAAGAAAATACTAATAGGTATTTTAGGAAAATATTAATAGGTATTTTAACATCATTATGTTATACCATGTTGTCAGTAACACTAATGAGAACGAGGTCCAGTAATTCCTCTGTCCGGTGGTCCGAGTTGAGTGCTCACCTACTACGACATGCAGTGCTCGGCAAGTTGTGCCTATAGAGAATAGCGAGGTGAGCGTTGTGTTTATTGGTTTTGTTCTTCTGGAGTTACTGTGTGTCGTATTCGAGGGACTTTTATTTTTTGCGGAAGTTGGTAGCGCATGTCTCCAGTGAAAACGTGATTTTATCTTGTGCTCGTTATAAAGGTTGCCTTTGAAAAATTCAGATAAGTTTTGGTTTCCGATTAAAATTTTAGTGATCGATTAAATTTTTAGTAAACGATTATACCATGAGAAGCGGTGATTTCTAAAACAAGAATGCAATCTTTTAAGTCGTATGATTTTACTTCAAGCAGATAATGTTCCAACTAAAAGGGCTTCATTCCAAATACTTTTTAATGTTTTCATATTCATTGAAGCACACATAACTGAGTGCGGGAAAACCCAGTCACAGGGATTTCAGAGATCATTTTCTAAGACTCTCAATTTTATAAATCTATCATTTTATCTGATGAATTTATTGTACATGGATGGGAATAAAATTTGATTCTCCTAGCTCACTATAGTCAGCATAAAAGTAGTTTTGGTACAATGAACGTAAATTTAAAAAAACATCACACTAAGGGTAATGCACAATAATTGAACTTAGGAATATTGGATGAGTGAATATTTTTATTCTTTTCATTCAAACTCCCACTAAAAGGAAAATGTTTCAAAATGATCCAAGCCACCTTCTCTTCTTGCTCCACTTCCACAGAACAAAGTTGCGCTGGTGACAGAAATCCTTTACAATTGCTTTCAACTAGCGACAAAATTGATTTAAGGGGATTAGTTAAAGTTTTATCCCCCGAGACCAGAGATCTCTTAGAGCCCTGAAGATTTGAAAGCTTTACCATGCAACTACCAGTTTGATCTCCTCTTCCGTTGATTGCATCAGATGGTGTCATCGCGAGGGCCTTCGATTTTTGAAGTTTTTTAATTCATTATGATGCATTTTTACAGAGGAGTTAAAGGCCAATTATAGATTCGTTCTTAAATAAATTCTTTCTCGCTGAATTGAAGGTGTTGTTTCTTATATGATGTTATTAAATACTTTGCATATTCACGAATGGGTCGTAGGTTATTTCACCTTTGGAGAACAGTTCTTTTTCCATGTAAACATTGGTGGAAAAACACCTAATATGGAAGTACACACAGTACTTGATTAGAAATTTCTTCAAACCTGCATTTGGTTTTACAAAAATTAAATTTGACAGCAAGACTAACAGAGGTGAGCGTGAACGCAATCGTGCGTACTGTAAAAATGGGACTCAATGAATTTTGATGTAAAAAAACGGGTAGAAATTAGGAATGTCATGCTGCGCTCTGGTTTATTTAGTTGGTTGCTGTGCGTACGTACGATACGCTAAAACGAGTGTAATGTTCGATTTCAAAGTCGTGTTGGTTTTCAACATCGTATTTTGATCCATTACAACTATATATAGTGTATTTTCATTTTTTTGCGTGCAACACTCTTATATATATTTACTGATGAGGTAACGTTTGTGGCACAGAATGACTGTTGAAGTACCATGTGCGTTTCGTAGGGGTAATTATTTAAGTGCTTCTTACACACTGAATAAGGGGTATTTCTTGCACACTGTAAATTTTGTCTGAATTCTCAGTGGGACTGTTTTACGCCTCAAAACTCCACCATTACGTTTAACAGCACTAGCATGCTCTGCAACTTTCCATAACGTAACTAGGATACTGAATTCAAAATGCATCATCACAGCTGCCTCTAATACTCTACACAAATGATATTGAGGTACAATTAGAGTAGCAGTTTCCTCTCAGGACTGACGCAGTATTTTTAAACTGAACTGCTTTAAGAAATTTCACGTAACTTGTGATGGCGTGATATTTTCGCAAAAATTATTGCGAAATTTTCGTTCACTTAACAACCCAGTCGGACTTCTAGACTGAGGCATTTAAGACTATCTACAAGATTTCATAAATATTTCACCCTGCTTGATGAATTTAACGAGTATGGATGTGAATACAATATGATTCTCCTGGTGAGCACCAAAGTGGTGTTCAAGTATAACTTCTGCATAGGGCGGCAAAATTTTTAGATATAGCTGTAAAAAAATTAGACTGGGAGAGTCGTTTTCGGACAACAGTGCGGCTAAAAGTCGGCCATAAGGGCGGCTAAAAGTCGGGCAACAGGGCGGTCAAAAATCGGTCATCAATGTGGCCAAAAGTCGGACAACAGGGCGGTCAAAAGTCGGTCATCAGGGCGGGCAAAAGTCGGTCATCAGGGCAGCCAAACAACGATGTTCACTGCGCTGAGTCTGACATTGTGCTGGATAATTACAATGCATTCACGAGAGCCAACAAAATCAGAATGAACAAAGGAGGAAGATTGTCATGCACCGTATACCATTTGAATGTACTCCTGAGATCCATTCAAAGTTCAACCTTTTGTGTATGGAATAAATAGAAGCCAAGAAATATATTGAGATTTTTATTTCGTTCATACAATAGCGACGAGGCCATAGAGGACGAAAAATTCTCTACTCAGACCATTATTTGTAGCGTTCTATAGGCACTCACCGTTAAGCTCTTCCTGGATATCCAGATTATTCTAGTTAATTTGTGTATTTTGGTAACTTTAGCATGCAGACGCACATGTTTGCAAAACTTACACAACTACAAAGTTACTCTGTTAAGTTTTGAGAATAGTGTTTTTTCTGGAGTTTTTCAATAGTGATTTTCCAGTGCTTCTTTTTTTTGTTTCAGAGACACACATAACTAATTTTCATGCAGGATTTACCATGCTATTGGAGCAACGATTGCCAATTCATAGCCTCGCTCTTGGTGAACCGATATTGTTATCTATAACCTTGTTCTTCATTAACCGAAATTGTTATCTATAACCTTGTTTTTCATTAAGCGATATTGTTATTTATAACCTTGTTCTTCAATAACCAATATTGTTTTCTATAACCTTGTTCTTCATTAACCGATATTGTCATCTATAACCTTGTTCTTTATTAATAGAGTGTTATATATAACCTTGTTCTTCATTAACCGATATTGTTATCTATAACCTTGTTTTTCATTAAGCGATATTGTTATTTATAACCTTGTTCTTCAATAACCAATATTGTTATCTATAACCTTGTTCTTCATTAACCGATATTGTTATCTATAACCTTGTTCTTCATTAACCGATATTGTTATCTATAACCTTGTTCTTCATTAACCGATATTGTTATCTATAACCTTGTTCTTCAATAACCAATATTGTTATCTATAACCTTGTTCTTCATTAACCGATATTGTTATCTATAACCTTGTTCTTCATTAACCGATATTGTAATCTATAACCTTGTTCTTTATTAACAGAGTGTTATATATAACCTTGTTCTTCATTAACCGATATTGTTATCTATAACCTTGTTCTTCAATAACCAATATTGTTATCTATAACCATGTTCTTCATTAACCGATATTGTTATCTATAACCTTGTTCTTCATTAACAGATATTGTTATCTATAACCTTGTTTTCATGAACCGAAATTGTTATCTACAACCCTGCTCTTCATTAACCGAAATTGTTATCTATTATTGGTGTTCTTTACAGTATCAGGTTAGCTGTAGCCGCACATTTAGTGTAAGTTTAGCAATAGATGTACGACATTTGAGTATTCGTGGATACGCTGGCAAGAATAAAAGAAAAGGATCAAGGAAGAGAAAATACATCGAACCAAAAATATCCTAACGAAAGACTGACGTAGTTTTAGTGCCATGTATTAAATCAATGAAAATTTAGTTGCACTCCTCATTAATGGCTCTCACAGTGTGCAATGGCAGGAGGAATAGAAAATTCACGTATCGTAATATATCCTGAAAATTTTTAAACCTACGAAATTGTGGAACAATTACTGTTGGTACGACTAGAGCACATACGACGTGAAATAATGACGGTATCATTTAATTCGATTGCGTAAATCTCAACAAATTTTTCTCAATGCTGTACCACTATGACAACAAAGATCTTCCTCACGAATTGTCCGAATCCTACTTCCCGAACCGCAGAAAATTTATTGTACTTGGAAATTCCAATTTTGAAATTTTCAAACTAACACAACTAATGAAGTTTTTTCAAGAATTAGTCATTAAGATTTTTCTATTTTTTAATCTTAAAAACCTAATCGTGAGATCACTATATTTCACTAACAAAATGCTTTTCTTAAATGACACCTTAAAATCAGTAACTGCCTCATCACAAAATAGTGAAGATCATAAACCAAGGAAACTAAGAACTAAACGGCATTTCGCTCTGGTGCGTGATGAACAAAATCTGAATTGATGGCAACAACTAAATATGCTGTAAGTATTTCACTTTCAGGAAAATAATTTTCTAAACATTGCGGTTAACGCAAAAAAATTTAAAAAATGAATACCCGCAAATTTCTTCGAAAAATGTTAGAGTAAGTTTTACCTTCCAAAATCACACAAATCAAAATCGGATGAAGCTATCCAAATCCATCGAAATTTTGCGAAAAGTCAAGCATATGAAAAAACACTGAAGATCTTTTACAGTACACTGATCCTCCCGTATGCTCAATACAGGATCGAAGCCAAGCGTGGCACCGCGAATAAAAAATGGGTAGAATATCCGTACTGGTCAGATTCATATATTCAGATGGCATTGAAGCCTAGCATGGCAAAGAGAATTAAAAAATGAAAAAACATTCTCATTTACCAGATTCCTATATTCAAGATGACATTCAAGTCTGCCATGGCCCAGCGGATAAAAAATGAACAGAATATTCACATTGCGAGAAACATGTTGCTGCTTTTTCAAACTTAGAATACAACGCTCACACAAATAATTCGTTCAAGAACCTACCAATTTTAAAACCATTCAATAACTACCGATTTCCCCTAATAATTTTTTACGTTTATAACACGTACTTGAAAGGCTCGAAAATGAAAACCTTCGATTGCAAGTATACGCTCAAACGGGCTACCACTACTACTCGAGTTAATTAAAAATGAGCTTTCAGTCCTGTTGTACTCGAACACCAGATCTCAAAATTGCTTTCCTCTCGTTGGCACCAAATTCTGGAGCTCCATGCAAGCCTGGCGATATTTGTGACGCTCCATCCCTTCAGCTTTGAAAAGTAGGTTTGAACCATACATCCTCACCAATTACTGAATAGATAAGAAATTAATGACGATAAAAAGTGAGGAACCTAGATAAATATTAAATAAATAGGAAATAATGACGATGAAAAGTTGGAAAACTTGATAAATATTGAATAAATGAGAAGTTATTGACGGTAAAAAGTAAAAAAACATAGATAAATATCGTTTTCAAACGCTATTCCTAACAATGAATTGCAGGTGGATTAAAATTTGACTATTGTACTTCCATCAATGATACCAAACATCTTATAAAGAAAGACTTTCACCAGTATTTCATAACGTACACTGTATCATACTTGCTCAGTTTGATTTTAGCTCATTTATCTTCTTTGCTTAACTTGATCTAAGTTAGAAACATGAGTGCATTAAGTTTTCAAGTTATTTGCCAAGGGTATTTTCCAAGGTTATTTTAGCTATTTACCAAGGTATTTACAAAAGTTATTAAAGTTTTTTATTAAATTCATTTCACAAGGTTAACATGGGAATTCATTCTCCTGATAGGTTGTAACAGAAACATCGTTGCGTATTTGGCTCACAATGCTAATGTTGTTAACGTCTAGAAATTAGATGCATTCTTTTATCTTACTCGTGACAATATACTTGCATCGAGGAAATAAATCTATCATTTATGAGAATTTTTCAAAATGTGTGTGTTTGCCAAATTTACATGTTCTGTTTGCAACATTTCTTGAATTAAAGTCGTCGTACAAGAGATTATTTTTCTATGAATTTTAATTGCCCGATAAAATTAGCGTGAACTTTTTATGGTTTTCTCGGTATCAAGTTTAGAAAAGAGGGAGTTTCTCATGAGTCACTAAACCTAATTTTTGTATCCAACGCGTCACACTTTTAGAGTAAGATAAGGGAATATTGATTGACTGGAAACCTTTATTAGTAAATATTCCCCAGTATTGTACTAAGTTGTGAGTATGTGGCGAGCGTACCTAATTTAGAGATTTCCCTACCTCACGATTATAACACAGTATTCATATCTCGGGTATTATCAGGACAGACAAACTTCTTCCTTACTTGTATCTGATCTATTAATTCTGAGCATATTCAATAGGTAGTGATGAAAGCATTCATTAAAAATATGTTCAAAGCACAATTATTTAGGGAGAGAGTACTTAATTTCAACTTAGTTGAAAATTATCAATTGCCATCATTTTGAACAAGGCGAGAATGTCAAATACAAATAAATATATATAATTACAGACACTCAACTGACTGCGGTATGAAGCCTTGTGTCAAGGCTTGTGTCATCTAATCATAACTTCAAGGCGCGCAGCATCGGCTGTGGTGGTGATGGTAAGATGTGTGGGGTCACCGCCATCTTCCTGATGCCATCTTCAAAAAGTGAGCACACAAACGGCATTGTGTATTGATTTTTATAAAATAACAAATAATTCTGGAAGGGTTATTTCACTTATCCAAATAACCTTTCAAGTAGCAAGCATTTGATTTGAACTAATAGCCTTTCAAAACGCGGGCATTAGATTTGCAATAATAGCCTTTCAAAACGCAAGCATTTCATTTGTTAAAGTTCTACAGGGGCCAAAGCGCAAAAGATGGCATAGAAGTGAAAGCTTCAGGCTAGAAAATTTAACAGGCATGCACTTACTCAAAGAAGAATATAGAAGAAGTCTTGAATATTTTTAGACAGATATGTTAGACGCAAGGTAAATTCAAAACATCTTCATCTTGACGAATTACCTAGAAAATTCGGCTTGTGTAGAGAATAGGCAGGGAGGCAGACGGTGATCGATATCAATTTCAGCGTGAGAGTGTTTTGCATCTTAATGTGATGGCTGCAAACTAGCGGTCTGTCAAAGGGTTCCTCAGCGAAGCTCTCTAACCGAGGACGAACTTTGCTGGTCGAAGTCTCCTCATTTAACTTGAAAGCGCAGTGTATCCTGTGATAGAGTTCAAATGCACTTGTTCGTTGTTTGATAAAAGTAACGTATCCCGTCCTTTGACGTGGTTCTTCGTGTTATGTATTCCCAGCGTTCTGTCTTCCAAAGGGCCGGACTAGAATGGAAACTTCTGGAGCTTGATCACTACGTCCTCCATTGTGGAATTTCTCAACGACTGCAAGGCTTTCTAAGCCTGCAACTATGAACAAAAATGTCGTCGTGGTGATGTTCACTACGTTGCATTCTTCAAGTGCAATTGCAAGGTAACGTGACTGGTCTGAAAGTTAACCAAGGGGAAGGTTTATCTACAAACGAGACGTGAAAATTAGGTTACGAAGTTCAAGGAAGCCTTAACTCTCTGTGAAATAATTGAGCGGTGATGGAAATAGCACCCTAGTTTTGTATTTCTTTGAGCACATTTTGAGTATAGTGTGAAGCGTCTTTATGCGTTAAACAGGGTGTGAAGGATTCTGTTTAGTTTATGCGGTGGAAACTCGTTCATATTTCCCTAGGTTTAGTGTGCTATAGAAAAACTATAATTGGTTACCTTATGAGAGCGTTGATGATAGGATGCTCTAGAAGTCACTGAACTTATTCGGGCCCTCATGCAACTATATTGAAATGTGTCCATTGTAATAGCCTTAAGATACAATCAATTTGACGTATAACTACTTACAAATATTTTGCCTAAATTATTTCAATATTGTTTGATACGGATGACATTAACTATTAATGAAATCGAAAAAAGTTCTAGTAAAAACATCTCACAAAGGTAATTACTGCACATTAGTTAGCTTCAGCAACGAAACGACGCACTTTTCAGAGCCCGGAAGTTATTTTAAACGACATTTTTAGGACGCAGCGAAAACGTTCAGCAAAACTCAACTCAGCCAAAACTTTGGGAGCTTGTGAATGTGCACTTCGCTTGAGGAATTGGTCATTTTACCCAGCCTAAATTTTCTCCGGGGTATCTATGTTTTTTGCCGCCCGATCATAGCCACTGCACTGGGCGGCTTTTATCTTAGATGCTTTGGCGCCTGAGTTTGACTGGGTGAGCAGAGTGAAGAGCGTTACCTACAGCAGTTGCAAGTACGGTTCATAGTTGTCAAATAGGAAATACCAATCCCACCGGTCACGGTTTTTTTTGCCTTCATTTACTTTACGTTAATGTGCTACGAAGTTAACGAATGAAGGACAAATAACAGTTTTATCAGAAATAACCCCTTAAATTTCAAACGAGTATGAATTTCGAGTACTACATTAGCTGTATTTTGGCAGCACGCAATGCTAGTGACGTAACGGTGTGTGACACGACTCACCGGACTAAAAAAGTGCGCTGGTATAGTTGGGTTATTGTATTACGATATTGTATCAAGTTGGGTTATCGCATTACAACATTGTATTAAGTTCGGTGGTTATGTAACGGAAAAGCACTTTACCCCATGCATTTGTTTCGCTTCTTTTTATGCAGAAAATCTGCGAGATCGAGAACCATTCAACTCTTCCCATATCCCTGTATCTGATATACATAAGTTAAAACTTAAAAGAGAGAAAAAACTTTTATTTCCAGAAGAGTTGACATGTAAAAAGTTTGAAAACCAATTGAGTTTGAAAGATTTTTCAACTAGAAGGTCCTTCACTGAAAGATGAATCATAAGAAATAGACAAGCCAATGGGTGTATGAACAATAATATGATGAAACTCGAGATTCAAGTTTTGCTGAACTTGACACAGGTTTCCTGTATCAATAATGCTCTACTACGGCTTGATAGAACCTCATTAAAATCGTACCGTTATTCCGAGATTTGACCACCATCTTTGTGTCAGATCTTCCTAAGATAACAATGTAATTCTGAGATGTGACCACTGACCAAGTATCAGACCTTCTTAAGACTACACTGTAATTCCGATGTGTGACTGTAAATCCGAATGTGACCACCATCCGTAACTTAGACCTTCATAAAATTACACTGTAATTCCGACATGTGACAATAAATCCGAGATCTAACCACCATCTGAGAATAAGACCTTCATGAAATAACACTGTAATGCCATGTGACTGTGAATCCAAGATGTGACAACCATCCGGATTTATGCGACTATAAATCCAACATGTGACTGTAAATCCAAGATGTGACCACCATCCGCAAGTCAGACCTTCTTGCAATTACACTACAGTTCCGAGATGCGACCACCACGCGAGTGTGAGCCTGTCATTACCTCGTCAAGGCATGCCATCGAGGGTTGTAGCCTACGACATCTCCTACTGGACTCCCTTGCTAACTTCCAGCCTAACTTGAGCAATAAGAACTTTGAGGCCTCATCCGCGAGCTTTTATTGCTTTGATGGCAGTGCGGTAATAATTAATCCTGCGAGGCACGAACTAAGATCTCAAATTTGAGGGCTTATCTTAGATTTCCAGACTTATGCATGGAAAGTTTTGACGCTGGAAAGAATGGGAGTTTTGTCCGACCACTTTTGGTGTGCTAATTGAAATTTTTTGAAGCTTTCGCATTTATTGCTTATTCGTTGGAACTGTTTTTTGAGTTTAATAGTTTGAACAATAATTCGCATGTTCGATTCCTCGATCAAAATTCTCTAAGATGATGAGATTAATAAAAAGTACCTTTTTCATCCATGATTATAATTTGTTCTTATTTCCACTCGTATCTCTCTTACCAGAGCTCACTCACGGGACTTGCTGCTTACAATATTCTTTTTAGATTATTTTTTAATGGCGATGTATGAGGAGGCCATCACTTAGTTATATCATAATGAAGAAATTGAAAATATTACTACTTGTTGGCCCAATAAATTTCTTCATTCTAGGGCATCCTATAGAAATTGTATTCTAACGCACACAGTTGTCTATGAAATTTAGCAATTATCCTAAGCACACGCCTGACTGCTCAAACTGTTGTATTTCATGTCAGAATGAAACGCAATTTCCACTTTTCAAATTTAATACACTTGATTGAATTGAGAATGGTATAAACTGAAACATCAAAAGAGCAATAAAAATTATTTGATTATTGGATGGTGCCCAGTTTCAGGGACACCCTGTATATTCTAGAATAATCTTAGGTTTAGTTTCATTTCAGAGAGCTTGGCCTATCCATCGGAATTTTCCAATAGAGAGGAGACAGTTAATTCAAAACAGCTAACTACATAAAATCTTAAATGAGAAATAATATTCAAATCGTTTCAAGTCCTCTTAAGACTTTTAAGAAGTCCTTTAAGACTTTTTATTATGAATGTTGGAAATTTTTGGGTTGTAAGTTTCAATTCTAAAAAGGTGAAAATTTTATCGAAAACGAGTTTAGGCAGCGCAAGGGTGGAGAATTTACTTTGGTTTCTTCTCAAGTGATCTATTATTTGAACAGATCCCAATTACTTAAGATCTTCATCGCCATCATCATTCTAAGCAAAATGCTTGAAAAAAGAGGGAAGATCGATAAAAGTCGAAGAGCCTAAGTTTAGCTTGATATTTAAAAGAACATTTTGTATTTCATTACTTATCGAGTCTCTTATTACACTAGCTTTTTTGTGGTGAAATGGTCATTTTCGTTTATTTGTTACCAGTCCTAAATGTCATGCTACTTTTCTGTATTATGGAAATAGATGAAAGCTTGTTGTACGCAAATTTCTGCTGCTATTTCAGGAACGATACAAATATTTCTTTGAACTAAGACCTCTCACCTATCAGAAGTCGCGAATTCTGCGAAGATGTAATTTAATACCGGCAAATTCAAGCAAATTCCTGACGCGACTTATTCATAGAGGGTACACAAGACCCTTTGAAATCATAATACTTTCTGTGAATTCTTGAGTTATCCGTGAGACCAAATTCTTGTGCAGTCATTTCAATGTCGACCAAACCTAACCTAGTTTCCTGTGCGAGAAAAGGATTTTTGTATTCGAGATAAAGTATTACTCTTTTAAATAAACTGATTACCTACCATGTACGAAGTAACACCCACCCTAAAATGTCCTTTTGGCTCAAACCTAAATCTTTCACGAAATATACTGTTCAAATAAAGCTATACCATAAAATTCTGCTCACAACATTCACGGACCTTGTTTTTTTAATTCTGCTGTACTTCAAACACACTGGCACTCCTTTTTTTTCCATTCAATAACTCTCGGACAGAATTAAAAGAACAAGCAACACGGTTTTCTCGATGACTTTTCCTGTATACACCCTGACGCTGCTGTATTTTACTGGCCCATTCGGACGCACGCTGTTTATATACAGGCGAGTACCGCGAAAAGTTGCCCTGCAACAATGCCTTTTTGAACGTTTGCTTTTGTTTCACATTATCTGCTAGATGGCCGAGCAGCCGTATTTCTTCCAGCACTGCAAGTGTCAGCTCCGTTATTGGAATTTCTTTCTGGGACGCGTGATTAACGACGCTTTCATCAAACGCAGTCACGGGTCAGAATGGAATTCAAAAGTTTAAACTTTTCGTTTGTGCAGTTCAGGCCGGGTGCATTTGGCAAGAGAATTATTTTGTGCTGAAGGACCGTGGAAATATACTAACGACGCTGGAAAGTGTTGTGCACATGGATGTGTAATGTAAATGGTGCATGAAGGAGCCTTAGTTTTGTATTTCATCATCAACGGCAGGTAAGAGGAATATCCATAGAATTTCGATGATTATTTTAACTAGCACGGGGATAGAAAAAATTTTTATTTGTTAGTTGAGAAAATCTGAAAGCAGATTTCAAATGAAATATTGAAGATGGTTGTTCGACGTTGATTATTTTACAGTATACTGATACTTTATTAATAATCTTTAGTAGTGTCTGTTTTACATCGCTGTATCAGAACTCGTTACTAGTAATCGTAGAAGATTTTCTTGCAATTCCTGGCCTGAACAGGGGCACATGAATTTTATTTAGTCAAGCTAATTAAAATTGATATCTGGAAGACATTTTTCGCTGATAATATATCGATACAAACTCAAAAAACAAAAAACTGAATCTCCTAATCTTCCACATTTAATTTCGAAATTGGTATAACGTAGCGGTTACGAGTCGGAAGATTTGAAGTTGATGTAAATCATCGATACTATAATTTCTTACATTTCGACCTAGAAGTCATACACGCTACTGTGAAAAGTATAGGTTCACTTTTTATAACATTTCTGTACGACTGAGACAAAGATCCATCAGTCCCCGTGTCTAACAAGAGTGACAGAGGATGACGCAAGCTTCAAGTAATGCTTCACAAGGAAGTTAAACCTCCAAAATTGTACTGTCTTGACTCGATCCGAAAATATCTCTCTCTCTTTTCGCCTCTGAAATTTGGAACAAATCTAATGTTCAGAGAGGCACTCAGCAAGGATTTCGAGGAAGATGGAAGCTACCTCAAGACGTGAAGAACTCAAATCTCAGGACCGCCGCGGAGATCAGTTACAGCGACTCCAAAAAGAAGCTCGCCACTGAGGTCTCCTCAAAGGGGAGAACATGAAGAAATTTGGCCGTCATGCCGGCACAAATCTGCCCGCCGTTCCAGCGCAATCTGCAGCGACGAAGACTGACGTCTTACTCATTTCGTAAGTTTCTGATTGTGAGGCTTCTGGTTGTCTTATTTAAATCTAGATCTGCTAATGCAGAAAACGAAAATTATATTTTTTTAACTCGGGTGTAAGTTTCGTCTTACTGAAGCTTATCATGTGTGTTTTTTTTTGCAGGGCTTCTGGTTGTAATATTTGAATCTAGATCTGCTGATGCAGAAAAGGAAAATTTTCTATGTTAACTTTTGTATGAGATTAGATTTGTGCAATAAAGTTATCGGAAGGCTTCCTGATTTTAAGTAAAAAGGAGAGAACTAAAAATACCGAATAAAACATTTACTCGAATTAAAAATTGCAAGCAAAACAATCAAATTGAACGTTTCGAGCATTCGCTCATCTTCTGCATAAAACAAATTTACCTGGAAATACATTAAATTAATTAGAAAGTTGATAAATTGAAGAAACAAACAAAACAAAAACTAACCTTAAAAAACTACCTGTTAACTTTTTACAACGGAAAAAACTAAGTTGGTTGCTCAAAATCGGCTTATCTCGTAAAATGAAGAGAGACTCTAAAATCTTTAAATCGGAGGGAAATTTAGATCTTGTAAGAATTTTAAAATTACTGATGTCAAACGGGCTATTGCAATGCTCTGAATGATCCCTAATAGCTGAATGTGAAGGACTAGCTAAAATATTTCCTGTGCGGTAACTCCTACCCCGATGCTCGGCCACCCTACAGCCTAGAGTACGCGACGTCAAACCGACGTACTCAGATGCACATCGTGCTCAACAAAATTTGTAAATTAGGGAGGCCTGCATCGCGGTAGGAAGAATGTCCTTGAAACGAAAAAATGAGCCTATTTTCAAACTATTAACTGAAACCTCCCTAAAGTTTATGCCCGGAAAGTATTTGACAAACAAATCTAAAATTTCTTTCTTCATTTCCTCCGACTGAGGTCCAAAATACGGAAACGAAACAAAGCGAATGTCCTCACAGATTGATTCCACAGAAGGCAGTTTGTTGAACTTTTTTTCCAAAAATTTACCAATATGAGAATCTATAAGTCGAGTTGAAAAACCATTCTTACGAAAAAATTCTTTTAAAATGGTGAACTCATCATGTAGAAACTTATAAGAACTGCAAACATTGAACGCTCTAAAAATTCAAGTCCTGATAGTATTCACTTTGAAAATATTTGGCGAGAAACTGTAGAAACTAGTTCCTAATCCTGTAAAACGCTTTTTCCTGTACACAGAACACTCGAACTCATTCCCAGACCGGTTAACCAAACAATGTAAGAAGGGAATTTTGAGTGCCTCTTCACCCTCCATTGTGAACCTAATGTTTCTATGGCGTTCATTCAAGTAATTTAAGAAAAGCGGAGCATGAGATTTATCGTGAAAAGTAAAAAGGTATCATCCCCATAACGTCTATAAAAAATCGGTTTAAAACTTACAGGGCATTCGTGTTACCATTTCTCCTCATTATGACACAAAAAAATGTTCGCAAATGTTGGAGACGGAAGAAGTCCCATTCCCAAACCTTCCAGTTGTTGATAAAATTTCCCTTCAAAAATAAAAGATGAACTAGGTACGGCTAGCTCTAACAGTTTAGCAAAAAACACCTTCGAAGGACCAAGTATTAACGTCTGAGGACTGGTAAAAAGTGAAACCAAGAAAATATTCATAGTCTCGCGTACAGGAACGTTGGTAAAAAGATTATCAATGTCAAACGAACACTTAAAATACTGACTTGCATTATGTACTTTCGTTATATCCTGAACAAATGACTTAGAATTTTGTACTGTAAATTGATAAGTAGTAAAAGGATTCAAAATCGGTACCAGATACTTCGAGAGCTTATAACTCGGAGTATTTATGACAGAAAAAATAGGTCTATACTGGAAATTTTGAGCAAAATCTTTTTTATGCATTTTAGGAAGGCCATACAGAAAACCTGGGGTTGAACCAGAAACAAACAGACTAGTGTACACGTCATCCGTAATTAATTTGCTGTTTTTCAGCTTCCGCAAAAATTTATTAATGCAGTCTTTAAACTTCAAAGTAAATTTGCCAATAGGATCGGTGATTTCAATAAACTGTGATTTCAATTTGATCAGGACTTTAATTTTTAGAGCGTTCAATGTTTGCAGTTATAATAAGCTTCTACATGATGAGTTCACCTTTTTAAAATAATTTTTTCGTAAGAATGGTTTTTCAACTCGACTTATAGATTCTCATATTGGTAAATTCTTGGAAAAAAAGTTCAACAAACTGCCTTCTGTGGAATCAATCTGTGAGGACATTCGCTTTGTTTCGTTTCCGTATTATGGACCTCAGTCGGAGGAAATGAAGAAAAAAATTTTAGATTTGTTTGTCAAATACTTTCCGGGCATAAACTTTAAGGAGGTTTCAGTTAATAGTTTCAAAATAGGCTCATTTTTTCGTTTCAAGGACATTCTTCCTACCTCGATGCAGGCATCCCTAATTTACAAATTTTGTTGTGCACGATGTGCATCTGAGTACGTCGGCTTGACGTCGCGTACTCTAGGCTGTAGGGTGGCCGAGCATCGAGATAGAAGTTACCGCACAGGAAATATTTTAGCTAGTCCTTCACATTCAGCTATTAGGGATCATTCAGAGCATTGCAATAGCCCGTTTAACATCAGTTATTTTAAAATTCTTACAAGATCTTAATTTGCCTCCGATTTAAGGATTTTAGAGTGTTTCTTCATTTTAAGGGATAAGCACATTTTAAACAACCAACTTAGTTCTTTTCCGTTGTCAATAGTTAACAAGTAGTTTTTTAAGGTTAGTTTTTGTTCTGTTTGTTTCTTCAATTTATCAACTTTCTAATTCATTTTATGCATTTTCAGGTAAATTTGTTTTTTGCTGAAGATGAGCGAATGCTCGAAACGTTCAATTTCATTGTTTTATTTGCAATTTTAATTCGAGTAAATGTTTTATTCGGTAATTTTAGTTCTCTCCTTTTTACTTGAGATTAGATTTACTCTAACTTATTTGATATCTTTCATTACAGGGCCTCTGTTTGTTATAATTTAATTCAGATCTGCTGATGTGCAAGGTGAAAATGATCTCTTTCGATTTTAGTGCGGAGTTAGGTCCATTCAAAATCAAATGATGTTTTTCATTCGGAGTCTAAGCTTGTCATAATTAAATTCAGATCAGCTGATGTGCGAAGGGAAAAGTAAATATTTTAACTTTTTGGGTTAGCTTCACTCAATGATTTGGCTCACAGAAGTAAGCCAAATCACTGAGTGGATAAACGGTATTGACACGGTAGGGCCATTAGTGTGTTATTACGTACTTTTATTTATTTACTACGAACCATGTAGGAGATTCCAAGTGAGCTTTCACGATTATCTGCGTAGTAAACTATAAGCGGAGGCACTCATGACACAGTTAAACATGTTCCTCTATTGTGGAAAAAAATGATTCAAAGTAAAAATTCATATGAAGGTTATAGCGAAGACAACAGATTTAAAATACATATCTATTAAAAATTAGAACGTTTCGATCATCAAGATCCTCATCAGCTATAGTCTGAAATATAAGAATTGACAAATTAAGACCGGCCAAAAAAAACCATTCAGTAAGTGATATAATAATATGTACACAAATTTAAAAAAAAAAAAAAAAAAAA
>JACJUY010006172.1:0-10327 GCA_014220935.1 Platorchestia sp. MABIK | reverse complement strand
TTTTTTTTTTTTTTTTTTTTTTTTTTTAAATTTGTGTACATATTATTATATCACTTACTGAATGGTTTTTTTTTGCCGGTCTTAATTTGTCAATTCTTATATTTCAGACTATAGCTGATGATGATCTTGATGATCGAAACGTTCTAATTTTTAATAAATATGTATTTTAAATCTGTTGTCTTCGCTATAACCTTCATTTTAAAGCTTTGCCGTGTTGTGCAACCTAATCTAATTAACAAAAATTCATATTATTTAACGGATTTTTGGAATAAACGTTGAAGCATTTAAATTTTACATCGAAGTCCTGATCATTCTTTCTGTACGCTCATTGGCTATATTGATGTACATTAACTCGAGAAAAATTAAATTTCTCGATCAAAGCAGCGCACGCGGGAATGATAGCTTCAAGGAACATTTGGGCTGTGCAAGTTTAGAAATTATAACCCGAAAATTTTATGACTGGTGACATTGACAAACATCCAAGTTTATTTCTATTTTGAACAAAATTAATAATAAAAACATGTTTAGCCCCGAAACTGCGTACTGTGATGAGCATTGATTTGCCCATTTCATAGCAAGATCCAATTTGGTGGCGCACGAAATAAATTTTGCTTCTCAGCAAATATCCTGGCAATGGAAGGTTGGATAATTTGCAAATGCGTGTTATAAACCGTTTTTACATATCAGTTGGAGTTCAAGCCCGAAAAATAATGTTTTCATTAATCAATGAACATTTCTGCATAGGTTTTTAAAATTAAAATATTTCGTTCACGTAATGTTCGAAAGAATGTACGAGCACGACTCGAATGAGCATGCGAAAAATCATGCTAACACTTGAAATGCAAGTGTAAAATAACACACGGGCTGCACGTATCTGAGGGAAAATGGAGTATCCAATGCTCATTTCTGCCTTCTCAAAGAGTAGCACAAAATGAACAAAACTTTTGCTTCCCTCTTTCTCTAACGCAAAGTTTCCCAACCCCAAAGTTTTCCAACCTCAGGTTTTTTCAACATCATTGAAGTTTGTAGCATTCACCTCGAGCTCGTTTCAGAGCAGCCACAGGACAACGCTGCTGGACTTGTCACATTTCATGAACCTATGTCTCCATTTCAATTTTTGAAAGCTGTTCTGTTTGCGAAAATTATAGTTTCCTTCCAAAAAATTAGTGAACACGAACTCAAGTTGAAAGTAGAAAACAAAGGATGTATCTGTATCTGGAGCTCGAGTACGAGCGTACAATATATTCATTTCACAATATGATCCATTGCTACCGAAGAAACCTGAGCAATCGACGAACCTGCTCAAATTCTCATGATTAAACGTCACTTCCAACCTCAACCTTAGACTTCCATTTGAAGTCTGCAAATAGGCTTCTTTCTAGACGAGAACACCATTTTTGCCTGCCGTCGTAAGTCCTCCGTTGGCTCGACGCGCGTTCAAATCGTAATTTGGGTGTGAGGGCACAACCAGAGCGGGAAATATGTCGTTCACCCCTACGGGTATTTCATAGAGTGGTCCGCACACATCCTCAGGCAGACTTTCACACGGAGTTCCTTCCTAACTTGTGCAATAAGAACTTTCACGCCTCATCCACTCGCTTTTATTGCTTTGATGTCCGCGCAGTAATTAATCCTGAGAGGAACGAACTGAGACCTTGAGTTTCGGCGGACACGTCGTGGGTTTGTTTGAAATGACGGAAAGTTTTGGCGTGGAAGGAAATGGCAATAACTTTCAGAGATTATTTTAAGGCGCGCTTCTTTGATGATGCGTTCATTTCTAGGTGGGCGAATAGAATATTTTACGACAGAATAAAATAGAATGCGGTATAATAACACGGAGTAGAATAGAAGCAGTTCAGCTGTACAGCAGAGCAGTACAGTAGAATAGAACAGAATAGAAAATGATGTTATAAAATATAACAGATTAGAATAGAACAGAAGCAGAGCAAAGCACAGTAAAAAATAGCAGAATAGGAAAAGGTCACAGTAAAGTAGAAGAGAGTAGAATAATTAAGGACAGAATAGAAAAGAGTAGAATACGTTAGAAGCAAAGTAGAGTGGAGCACAGTAGAATAGAAGAGAAAAAGGACAGGATAAAATAGATCAGAATCGAACAGAGTGCAATAGAAAGGAATGGAGTAGAAAAGAAGCGAGCGGTCTTTTTAATGTTGCACTCCAAATCGCGTGTCGTAAGGCACCAATCACGCTCAGGAACAGCAGTTGCCATTGCACGGCTTATTTTCATGATGCGTCATAATTCGCATTTGGCATTTAAAGCTTGGAGTTTTCGACAGTTTTATATCAATAGCAAAAAGATATTGTTCGTTTAGTATTATGCTCTGAAAACGCGGAGCCTCTCTTTATGTATTTTTTTTTCAAAGTAGCACAAATCACAAACGAGCATCTTAATAACGAGCTCTGAAAATTTAACCTCCTGTTCTTCCTAAATTTACCTTCCACAAAATAAATAAACTAAGTTTTAACCCGAAAATTTTCATGAATCGACACAAAGGCTGTAACTTTTCTGTCTACTAACAAGTACTGCGTAGCATTTTATGTCTTGACCGCTTCAAGTCTTCATCAAGATGGCATTTTGCGCTGAAAGTTTGGGATATCTGATGTCATTTTCGGAATATTTGACGCCTCGTACTTGAAAAACTTTAAAAAATCAATTTGACTTTCAAGGATAATACAGCACAGGCATCGCTAGAGTCTTTGATTCGTGCAGAGTTCTAAAATGTAATTCCCAAAACTGCAATATAGTTGAAAACATCAAATGCTACGTGAGAGCTTTCATGTTGCGTCTGTAAAGGAAACAATTTTTCACGGACTGCATCGTAGCAGCGGCAAGCGTTGCTGACGTGATCCGAATTTCTTTCACTGATCCATGATTAACGAGGCTTCCATCAAACGCAGTCGCAGGTCAGAAAATATAGCTCAAACTTAACAACTTTGCCCTTGAAGTTTGTAAATGACCGACAACGACAGGATATAAATGAATGATCCGCTTCTCGTGCGTACAAGAGCGTTGCTGTTGAAACACGTGTAAGTTGTCGGTCGGAATGTCACGGCTTGGACTGTTGCCATGAATGCCGTTTTCATTTCGGTTTGAGAAACTATGGCAAACTTGGAAACAAATATGAAGAGGGAGTAGAGGAATGTGATAGCTTGGACTGTTGCAATGAATACCGTTTTCATTTCGGTTTGAGAAACTATGGCAAACTTGGAAACAAATATGAAGAGGGAGTCGAGGAATGTGATAGCTTGGACTGTTGCAATGAATACCGTTTTCATTTCGGTTTGAGAAACTATAATAAACTTGAAAAAAAATATCAAAAAGGTAGTAACGCACATTGAATTAAGTAAGGATTCGAAGCAGCGAACAGGGTATCCGGAGAGAGGTAATGTTGTCCTCATGTTATTGTAGAAAGTTGTTTGTTGATGAATGTTTTCCAGTTGCGATTTTAAGTTCATAAATTTTCTGGACTCTATTGGCGTGATAAAAATTTGAATTTTTAATGCCTCGAAAATCAAACTGCTAAATTAGTTTCAACATTCTAGTCTGTTCTGCAACTTATCTGTTCTCTCAAATACATTTATAATTGTTATCATAGATATTTATCCCATATTTTCATTAATCTATTTATTAATTTTCTAAATGACAATTAATTTTTCTTTAACTTGTCAACCAACTAAATTACCCAAATGCAATATTTCTTTTTTATGTACATTACTCTTTTTATCATGAGAACTGTGTTTTCCTCCCGTTGGTACCCCTGATTTCACTTAACAGCGTGGATTCATTCACTCTCATTACTAATGCATTTAACGATGTCGCAAGTTTATACTTTCTTCTCGATTATTTCAGCCCTTATCGAATTTTAAACGCCGACCTCTCGCACAATCAGATTAGGCAAATTTTCTTAACATCTCCTCACGTCTCCCACCAACTTCAAGGACATTCTACGGAAAAAGTCCTTTATGATTATTTCATAAATTTCTCCGAAGTCACTTGGACGTGAAATATTCGTTCCAGCTCAACAAAGTTACCTACGCTCAATCACGGCTTCTCTTGGATCTCTCTGACACTGTGACACTTTTGTCTGTTGGATGAAAAAATTTTCCACCGAAAGGCTATAGAAGTCACTGGAGTCGCAGAGGGAAATTGATTACATGGATTTGAACAAAAGTCTGTCACTTCTTTTTTTGTTGTGCCGCTTTGAATTGGAGACTCTTTTGAGCAAATACGTGTCGCATGTCTGGCGCTATGTGGTTCTGTGAGAAACATCGAGTTGTTAAAATGTTAATGAGAAAAGTGCAGGAAAAGGTGAATGTAGAGCATGTTTTTCTTGGGAGAATGATTTTATCACTTCCGAGAAACATGCCGTTTAATTTAATTTTAAAAAATTGGGTGGTGTTTAAGAAGTTCAATCCAGGCACAGGTATGAATACGTTGCCAAAAATTTCCAGTCAATTTTCTCCAAAGCAAAACAGTTTTGATTCAAAAATTGAAAGCAAACTGCTTCCAAAAACGAGTCATGAATTCGCACGGAGAGTAGATGCAAAGAAAGACAACAAATGTGTTTCAATTCTTAAAAATTTTGAGGCGTTGATCTATGTGACAACTATTTTAACTGTGACATCAAGATTTTGCTTACATAAATACACACTAGTGACCAATTACAGCTGATGAATATGTCATCACACTTCACATGCGACCAAATAAAAATTGCATTGGATTATTACATAAAAAACATTAACATTCACCAAAAGGCTCAAAATACTCGACCTTTGCTCCATTATGAGAATGATTTTTAGCATCGACATCCTATATTATTCTAATTTACGACACAGGATATTTCTTTATTATTCCATTAATGATAGCCTTGAAAGGGACTTTTTATAACATAATATATAATTTTTCATTATACAGCCGGCACTAATGCTAATTCAATCAAGGTGCGGATGCGCAACACTGAGCCGGGAATTTCCATTGGAGCTGGCATGCATTAAACTCTTGGTAATTCAGGAATAATTAGGAACACTGAAGGGGATTCAGCATGATTACCTAGTATTCAACTCGAAGAGCCCATCTCGCTGCGCCTTAAAGGCGTTTGATTACGTAAACGAAATGCGCCCAAGTTCTCTCAGGAACTATACAGCCGGACTCCCGCGTCGCCGGAGCTCATTTTGACTTGTTCTAGGGCTGCAAATTCCGGCTGCAGTCAGCTAGATTGAGCTTTAAAGTCTTCCCTTCGAAAATAAATTGCGCTTCACGAAAGTATTGGACAGTGTTCCGACTCCCTGAATATTAAGACTACAAATCTTTTGAGGTGCTTATGCAAGGAAGTTGGTTCTTAAATTCGGAATAGAAAGAGCGTTTCAACTTAGTCCTCTAAGTCAAAGGCCTTTTAATGGAAAACGCAGCCGTTGCAGTGAAAGCTGTGAGTGTCATTTCATTGAGATCGCATACTGCCAACTTTGGCTGTGATTTTTAAATTCATGTTTATCGTCTTTGGGGCCTCGTTTTTATTATTTGCTCTTTGCCGAACACTTGTAGTCATGTTTGTCGTCTTTAGGGTTTTATTATTCTCATGCACTTTTTGCTGTTCACTATCAATCATTTTTATCGCCTTTAGGACCACAATTTTATTTTGTGCTCTTCGTTGTTCACCAATAACTCACAAAATCAACATGCCATGGGGCCGATTCAAATATTTATTGCAAACTTCAGATAGACTTCAGAACTGCGTTAACTTTGGCGGATGTCGTTCAAGTGATAAGCTTTCCAAAACCTAATGAAATAAAACTGTAATCACTATAGTGTACAGTTGCTTCGTTGTACAATTAAACTTTCATTCATTGCCTTTTTACATTAATGAACAGTTTCCCTTGGTCTTTTTAACTAATTAATAGTTGGAAAAATTCTCCAGGAAATGGAAATTTGTAACAGGTCGTGTCCACAGTACAGATTGAAAGGAGCTCAAATTAAGTTCTTCGTTTAAAATACGAGCTGGGTTGTGAATTAACTGTACGGGATTGATAAAAGTAGTGTATTGCTTTTTCTCTGTATTATTACTCGCCGCAGAGTAATAACATAGTGACAATCAAGCAAATCATTTTAGAATTATGTGCACACACATGCGGTACATAGATTAGTTCCATAAATAGCCTGACGTAGACTGAAGAGGTTCAAAAGTTAAAACACGGTACATTTCTGAATCATTTCACATAAGTAAATTAGTACTAGGAACGTTTTCTATTCCTTTTGGTTGGTCTTCTCGAAAAAGTTTGAAAGTTACACAATAGACAATAAAAGTAACCGATAAAATTTGACGTATCTCGCAAAGTACAGAAAAAAACTGCACCAAGTGGTGTAGTTTCCACTCCAAAAAGTTGTAACATTAAAAGAATCACGAGTAGCCAAATGATGTTGAAAACTATGGTGGCTCTTAACCAATTGTTCGAACTAGTGTTCTGAGTAGTTATGTGCTAGTCAAATATTTCCTGCATTCAAAATCTCAAAGAATTCAGAAGAAAATCACAAATGACGAAACCTCCAATTACGTTACAGCATGTTTTTCTGCTTCAAAGGCTTCCTTTTTCTTCGTAGAAGTTTATTTTAGGAGCTCAATCTTGCGTCTTCTTTCGTCTTGTGAGAGTTTTTGCACCTCTAATTTTATCACGACAGATCTGAAAGCATGAAGCTCTCTCAGACCACAAAAGCCGGGCAGCAAGTTTAAACTTCTCTTGAACTACAGGATGTGAAAGATAAACTCGTGCAAAAGTTTTAAAACTTATTGGTCCAGTCATGAACTTCTTCCCTGAACGTTTTTTAGCGGAAAAGTTCCGCATTTGCTGGAATTCCCTTCGCGTCCGCAGGATGTTTTCTGTTTGGAGGAAACTGAAGATATTTCAGTCTCAGTAATTCATGAATATAACAGTTACGTAAAATAATCGAATTTCATCATGTGTGAGGTGAACGCCCAAGGATACACCAAAATTCCAGCTTTTAAATCATTCACGGCTGAAAGTTTTTTGCCTCACATCAGTTTCGTAACGAATATTCTAATGCTTTACGGGCGTCATCTTCAACTTACACTGCATCATACATTTTCTTTAGGGGCCCCCATATCTACAAAAACGTAGCTACCATATCCAAACTGTAGGAAGAATGCCCGTTGGTGTGGCCTTTTCGAGACCCTGTAGACTTTTGTCATTTCTTCGATATACGAGAACGTTTGTCAATATCTCAAAATCCTGAGCCACGTCCGAAGCATTTCTGATGCTTCTTTGGCGGGTGCCTGATGTTTCCGACTCACTGGCTCGTGAAAGCCAACGGTGAGCCCCTATTTTCACCGCGGTTTCGGGATGCTCATCCCGAAATTTTCGTACAAAGCAGCTAGCGAAGTGGGAGTTCTATTCTCACGACCGGCACGTGACGCACATTTTGATTTTGTGTTGTATGAGGGGTGCGTGGTTGCCGAGATCGCTGGCTCTTGGGTCATAACTTATTCTCTTTCAGAACTTTTTCGAGTGGGATCTTGTGTGTGAAAAACCCTTGTGCATAGATTACATCGAATATCACGCTAGAAGACGTGGTCATCAGGTGTGTAAAGTGTGATGATCGTTGAAATTCGCATTTATTTTCTTTTTCTCAATTACCGTTGTAATTCAATATCTTTTCTGTATTTCTATGGTAAACTTGTAAAACGAGAACCAAACATTAAACGTTACTTGAAAAAAGGTTTTGGTGATTAAAAACAAATTCAAATCGGTGTGAATCAAATTAGTAGGAGACGCATTCTATCTTACATCAGAGCAATTGTACATCTGCAGTGTGTTAGAGCAGTTACTACTTCATTGTGTAATAAATGATGTCATCATTGACGCCGTTAGAGCTATAAGTCAATTGTGAAAAATACTTTTACATGAACTGTACAAATATACTTTTGTTTCTGATTTCTCATGTTTCATGTTTAGATAATTTTGCATAAAAACAGAAAATACGGGTAAATATTTGAAAAAACTACAGTCACTTTATAGTGTGCAGCTGTCCAGTTTGCAGGAAATGACTGGGGCCAAAGTAGCTAAGAAAGCCACTTACTGTATAAAAAAAAACAAGCTGCGTGAAGTAACAAACTGCGTGAAGTAACAAACTGCGTAAAACAACAAAGTAACAAACTGCGTGAAGTAATAAACTGCGTAGAACAACAAACTGCGTGAAGTAACAAACTGCGCGAAGTAACAAACTGCGTGAAGTAACAAACTGCGTAGAACAACAAACTGCGTGAAGTAACANTGATCTTGATGATCGAAACGTTCTAATTTTTAATAGATATGTATTTTAAATCTGTCGTCTTCGCTATAACCTTCATTTTAAAGCTTTGCCGTGTTGTGCTACCTAATCTAATTAACAAAAAACCACATAAATGAGTTATTAACTTAATACAAAAAATTTCACAGAACCACGTACAGGGTGTGATAGTCAGTCCTGTATTTTAGGCTTCCACAGTTTTGTCGAAAGTGCAGGATTGACTGCCTCGCCCTGTATATTACAGGATTTAGGCACCTAAGATAGAAAGCCCAAAGAAACTGTGCTCTCAACTTCACCTGATGAAACTTCATTGAACTTAGCATGATGCGAAACATACGAATCTAGAGTGAAGATACGTGAGGGTGTCAATGTCGGCAGCGGAGATTATAATTGTGGAATTTTTAAAGGTTACGAAAATCATTGGGGAATATGGAATTGTTTGCATAAAATATTTACACATACATTCAAGGGAAATAAATAATTAATAAATAAAATTATTGCAGTAAGGCGATGTAACTAATAAAATTTTTGTACTCGTATTTGCATTCACAGTAATTGTCAGAGAAATATGACGTGACTAAAAAAATTTCACAATTAATTCATATTATTAATTCGAAATAATTCACAATTGTCGGAGAAAATGACTTAACCAAAAAATTTTTTGCATTTACTGGCAGAGAGTGAATGATTTAAAAAAAGTTACTTAAGTATTGCGATGTAACTTGCAAAATTTTTGCATTTACATCCACATGAGAGGCATGGCATATTTTTGCATGTAGGTATCGCTGTGACTTTCAAATCTTTGAAAATAACTTATTCATGCAGCAGGCGGACAGCTCAGGAAATAAAAAGCAATTAAGTGACTGTCTATCGGACACAAACTTTACAAATACGATCAAACTTCATAAATGCAGTCGATCACAGTTAAACAACTTACATTACATACAGGCGAACACACAGTAATACTTAATAAATTCCTACGATCGTACAGTCATACTTTTTAAATACAGTCGATTAAACGCTCATGCATCAAAACTGCAGTTTATCAGACATGCAAACGACATCAAATGTACGATTGCACTTTATAAATACATTCGATATCATATGACCATGCTTTACACATACAATCTATCATATAGTCACAACTATTATATACAGTCGATCATATGACCATACTTTATATATACAATCTATCATATAGTCACAACTATTATACACAGTCGATCATATGACCATACTTTACACATACAATCTATCATATAGTCCATATAGTCACAACTATTATATACAGTCGATCATATGACCATACTTTATATATACAATTTATCATATAGTCACAACTATTATATACAGTCGATCATATGACCATACTGTATACATACAATCTATCTTATAGTCCATATAGTCACAACTAATATAGACAGTCGATCATATGACCATACTTTATACATAAAATCTATCATATAGACCTAATTAATGTATACAGTCGATCATGTGACCACACTTTATACACATAATCTATCATCCAGCTATAATTAATATATGCAGACGATTATGCTTTAAAAGTAATTGAATGATAATAGTGCTTTAAAAATACAGTTGAACTCATTAATACAGTAATGAGATATCAATTTATACAAAATTCAACTTAAACGGATAAAAATTAGAACTGTTATCTCATTAAAACGAAGTTTGATTTGAGTGGTGAATGGCTCGGATTAATTTTTATTCGTGCAACTTAAGGCCCACGAAAAATGACGTAAAACATGAATAAATCGGCAAAAATATGATGCATAATATATATTTATTATAAATATCAATTAATCTACAAATAAATATACTGCACAGCTCCCACTGCTGTACTGCACAGCTCCACTGCTGTACTGCACAGCTGGCCCTGCTGTACTGCACAGCCCCACTGCTGTACTGCACAGCTCCCACTGCTGTACTGCACAGCTCCCACTGCTGTACTGCACAGCTCCCACTGCTGTACTGCAGAGCTCCCCCTGC